>CM068369.1:326436333-326513833 GCA_034769895.1 Magicicada septendecula
GAATTAAATCAAGAAAAAAACGATTATTGAATGCGAAAGCATAATACAAAAACTAGGAAATGAAAATGATAAAAAAGAATAAGGTGGGAAGTAGGGAATGTAGTAGATAAAATATTTAAGAGAAGTTTGTATAATTCAAAAAATGAACAAAAAAATCAAATCAACTGTAACTAAACTAAAGAATAAAATAAAGAAGAATGATATTATAGTAACGAAGGCGGACAAAGGAAATACAATGGTACTACTGAGAAAGGACGAATACATAAAGAAAACGGAAGAATTTATAAGGGAAGGACCATACGAGGAAATAAAGTATGATTATACAAGTAAGTACCAGTCAAGGATAAAACAAATGATGAAACAGATAACATTTATAGAAGAAAATAAGAAAAAGTATTTATTGGAAAGCAATCCAACAGCACCAACTTTTAAAAGTCAGGTTAAGATACATAAAGAAGGAAAACCAATTAGACCGATTGTTTCTTTTATTAATGCACCTGTTTATAAATTATCAAAGGAAGTTAGCAGAGTACTGAAAGAGAAATATGAATTTTGTGGACAAAATACAACATAGAGAATAATGTAAAATTGATAGAAAAATTAGAAAATATTAGGATTAATGTAAATACAAAATTGATATCACTGGATGTTAAGGACATGTTTACCAATATCACAGTAAATAAAGTTATTAAGTTAATAAACGATAATAATATGGGAGAATACAGGTATAAAAAAGCAGTTGATGAAAGTAATTAAAGAATGTGTAAATCAGAACTATTTTAGGTTTAATAACAAGTTTTATATACAGAAAAAAGGTTTACCTATGGGGTCTTCATTATCCCCTATTCTTGCTGAAATATACATGAATGATTTTGAAAAGCAATTAATAACTTCCACTAAGTATAAAAACAATATAAAATTATGGTCTAGATACGTTGATGATGTATTAGTAATTTGGGAAGGAAGCATAGAAGAAGTGCATGAGTTTATAAATGAGGTAAATAGTAAGGATAAAAACTTACAATTCAAAGAAGAGATAGGAGGTAAGAAAATAAATTACTTAGATTTAAACATAGAAATTAAAGATAATGAGAAACTACAGTTTGGGATATTTAGGAAAGAGTCGTATTCTGATATAATTATACCAAGAGAGTCTTACCACCCATATAGATATAAAATGGCGGCAATCAATTCATTTTGTTACAGAGCTCAGAAGTGTTTAAAAGAGACCGAGTCAAAAGATAGGGAGTTAAGAACGATAAAGGGAATTGTAAGGAATAATAATTATAACACCAACATAGTGGATAAAGTTATAAAAAGGGTTAACATACAAAAAGATAAAATAGAACCAGAACAAAAGAATTATGCAGGGTCATTGACATACATAGGTTCACATACTAGAAAAATTATAAAATGTTTTAATAAATATGGAGTAGATATAGCTATTAAAAAATGTGAAACGGTATTTGATAAGATAAGGAATAAGAATATAGAAAAAATTCCAGTATTACAGAAAAGCGGAATTTATAAATTAAAATGTAAAGACTGCAACAAGGTGTACCTAGGAGAGACAGGACGGAAATTCGTATGCAGGTTGTCTGACCACAAACGTGGAGAAGGTAATAGAACAACCAATTCGTTATATGCAAGACATTTCATAGAAGACAACCATAAGTTTGTTAATCCTTTGGAAGAATACGAAATTGTAAAAGTAGTGAATAACACAGTTGAAAGGAAGCTTGGAGAGGAGTTAGAAATATTGAAAGAGAGAGAAAAAGGGTTAGACAATTTAATTAATATTAAAATTAAATTTGATAATGAAGAAATATTTTATAACATGATTAAGAAGTAAATGATAGAGGACAGATAGATAATATTAAGAATTATTTTGCATAGTACTATTTGGATGTTTTAAAATAAGGGTGTTGACTGACCCACGTGTGTGGAGAGGAAGTGGGTAGTTTAAAAGGATGCACACACACACACACACACACACACACACACACAACACTGAAACACAAGGAATTTGCTAGAAAAAATATGTAACTCCACAGATGGTGGGACAGGGTTTAGGGGGTGGGAAGGGTCAATTATATTATAGCTTGTTGTGTGTGAGCATGGTTTTGGAGAGGGGTGAAGGGGTTGTTTCCACTTATTTGTGTCTATTCCAATCTGACGATGGGCTGTGAAGCTTGAAAGCGCTAATTGGGATAATTTTTACATAGTGGTGTGCAACTGTGATCAATCTGATTGTGATTTCAACCACTAACACAAATTTCTTCATTAAACGTCTGTTAAGATGTGCAATCGACTACAGGTAATGGACAACAACAATGAGGTAATAAACGACAACAATAAGGTAAGTAAAGTATTTAAATATCTTAAGTTAAAAGTTAAATTGAAGAGGGTTTTAAGTAAAATATGGTTTAATAAACAATGTCTGGATAATAATGTCATCCCAAAGTACGCTCAAGTTAAAATTAAAAATAAGAACAGTGTAGCCAAAAAAGTAAAAGAACAAAGCGAGAAGTTGTGGATAAAACTGGAAATAAGGTCACTCTACGGCTTAATCAATAGATATAATAGGGAATTATATGACAGACACATAGAATTGTTAAGAATATACTCGTATGTAGAGTTAGAAGAAATATTATATAATTTTGGTTTGGGGTACGTAGAAAAGAAATTGGAAAATAAAAATAAAAAAATGGTAGATAAGTTAAATAAGTTAATAAAAAAGAACGAAGTAAAAAAGGAACACCTCTCTAAGAATAACTATGAAAAAAGAGTAATAAACCTTACAGAGGTAAATTTCAATACAGAAGAAAAAGAAATGTTAGCAAAAGGCTTAAAATACGCACCGCCACCAGAATTAAATCAAGAAAAAACGATTATTGAATGCGAAAGCATAATACAAAAACTAGGAAATGAAAATGATAAAAAAAGAATAAGGTGGGAAGTAGGGAATGTAGTAGATAAAATATTTAAGAGAAGTTTGTATAATTCAAAAAATGAACAAAAAATCAAATCAACTGTAACTAAACTAAAGAATAAAATAAAGAAGAATGATATTATAGTAACGAAGGCGGACAAAGGAAATACAATGGTACTACTGAGAAAGGACGAATACATAAAGAAAACGGAAGAATTTATAAGGGAAGGACCATACGAGGAAATAAAGTATGATTATACAAGTAAGTACCAGTCAAGGATAAAACAAATGATGAAACAGATAACATTTATAGAAGAAAATAAGAAAAAGTATTTATTGGAAAGCAATCCAACAGCACCAACTTTTAAAAGTCAGGTTAAGATACATAAAGAAGGAAAACCAATTAGACCGATTGTTTCTTTTATTAATGCACCTGTTTATAAATTATCAAAGGAAGTTAGCAGAGTACTGAAAGAGAAATATGAATTTGGGACAAAATACAACATAGAGAATAATGTAAAATTGATAGAAAAATTAGAAAATATTAGGATTAATGTAAATACAAAATTGATATCACTGGACGTTAAGGACATGTTTACCAATATCACAGTAAATAAAGTTATTAAGTTAATAAACGATAATAATATGGGAGAATACAGGTATAAAAAGCAGTTGATGAAAGTAATTAAAGAATGTGTAAATCAGAACTATTTTAGGTTTAATAACAAGTTTTATATACAGAAAAAAGGTTTACCTATGGGGTCTTCATTATCCCCTATTCTTGCTGAAATATACATGAATGATTTTGAAAAGCAATTAATAACTTCCACTAAGTATAAAAACAATATAAAATTATGGTCTAGATACGTTGATGATGTATTAGTAATTTGGGAAGGAAGCATAGAAGAAGTGCATGAGTTTATAAATGAGGAAAATAGTAAGGATAAAAACTTACAATTCAAAGAAGAGATAGGAGGTAAGAAAATAAATTACTTAGATTTAAACATAGAAATTAAAGATAATGAGAAACTACAGTTTGGGATATTTAGGAAAGAGTCGTATTCTGATATAATTATACCAAGAGAGTCTTACCACCCATATAGATATAAAATGGCGGCAATCAATTCATTTTGTTACAGAGCTCAGAAGTGTTTAAAAGAGACCGAGTCAAAAGATAGGGAGTTAAGAACGATAAAGGGAATTGTAAGGAATAATAATTATAACACCAACATAGTGGATAAAGTTATGAAAAGGGTTAACATACAAAAAGATAAAATAGAACCAGAACAAAAGAATTATGCAGGGTCATTGACATACATAGGTTCACATACTAGAAAAATTATAAAATGTTTTAATAAATATGGAGTAGATATAGCTATTAAAAAATGTGAAACGGTATTTGATAAGATAAGGAATAAGAATATAGAAAAAATTCCAGTATTACAGAAAAGCGGAATTTATAAATTAAAATGTAAAGACTGCAACAAGGTGTACCTAGGAGAGACAGGACGGAAATTCGTATGCAGGTTGTCTGACCACAAACGTGGAGAAGGTAATAGAACAACCAATTCGTTATATGCAAGACATTTCATAGAAGACAACCATAAGTTTGTTAATCCTTTGGAAGAATACGAAATTGTAAAAGTAGTGAATAACACAGTTGAAAGGAAGCTTGGAGAGGAGTTAGAAATATTGAAAGAGAGAGAAAAAGGGTTAGACAATTTAATTAATATTAAAATTAAATTTGATAATGAAGAAATATTTTATAACATGATTAAGAAGTAAATGATAGAGGACAGATAGATAATATTAAGAATTATTTTGCATAGTACTATTTGGATGTTTTAAAATAAGGGTGTTGACTGACCCACGTGTGTGGAGAGGAAGTGGGTAGTTTAAAAGGATGCACACACACACACACACACACACACACACACACACACACACAACACTGAAACACAAGGAATTTGCTAGAAAAAATATGTAACTCCACAGATGGTGGGACAGGGTTTAGGGGGTGGGGAAGGGTCAATTATATTATAGCTTGTTGTGTGTGAGCATGGTTTTGGAGAGGGGTGAAGGGGTTGTTTCCACTTATTTTGTGTCTATTCCAATCTGACGATGGGCTGTGAAGCTTGAAAGCGCTAATTGGGATAATTTTTACATAGTGGTGTGCAACTGTGATCAATCTGATTGTGATTTCAACCACTAACACAAATTTCTTCATTAAACGTCTGTTAAGATGTGCAATCGACTACAGGTAATGGACAACAACAATGAGGTAATAAACGACAACAATAAGGTAAGTAAAGTATTTAAATATCTTAAGTTAAAAGTTAAATTGAAGAGGGTTTTAAGTAAAATATGGTTTAATAAACAATGTCTGGATAATAATGTCATCCCAAAGTACGCTCAAGTTAAAATTAAAAATAAGAACAGTGTAGCCAAAAAAGTAAAAGAACAAAGCGAGAAGTTGTGGATAAAACTGGAAATAAGGTCACTCTACGGCTTAATCAATAGATATAATAGGGAATTATATGACAGACACATAGAATTGTTAAGAATATACTCGTATGTAGAGTTAGAAGAAATATTATATAATTTTGGTTTGGGGTACGTAGAAAAGAAATTGGAAAATAAAAATAAAAAAATGGTAGATAAGTTAAATAAGTTAATAAAAAAGAACGAAGTAAAAAAGGAACACCTCTCTAAGAATAACTATGAAAAAAGAGTAATAAACCTTACAGAGGTAAATTTCAATACAGAAGAAAAAGAAATGTTAGCAAAAGGCTTAAAATACGCACCGCCACCAGAATTAAATCAAGAAAAAACGATTATTGAATGCGAAAGCATAATACAAAAACTAGGAAATGAAAATGATAAAAAAAGAATAAGGTGGGAAGTAGGGAATGTAGTAGATAAAATATTTAAGAGAAGTTTGTATAATTCAAAAAATGAACAAAAAATCAAATCAACTGTAACTAAACTAAAGAATAAAATAAAGAAGAATGATATTATAGTAACGAAGGCGGACAAAGGAAATACAATGGTACTACTGAGAAAGGACGAATACATAAAGAAAACGGAAGAATTTATAAGGGAAGGACCATACGAGGAAATAAAGTATGATTATACAAGTAAGTACCAGTCAAGGATAAAACAAATGATGAAACAGATAACATTTATAGAAGAAAATAAGAAAAAGTATTTATTGGAAAGCAATCCAACAGCACCAACTTTTAAAAGTCAGGTTAAGATACATAAAGAAGGAAAACCAATTAGACCGATTGTTTCTTTTATTAATGCACCTGTTTATAAATTATCAAAGGAAGTTAGCAGAGTACTGAAAGAGAAATATGAATTTGGGACAAAATACAACATAGAGAATAATGTAAAATTGATAGAAAAATTAGAAAATATTAGGATTAATGTAAATACAAAATTGATATCACTGGATGTTAAGGACATGTTTACCAATATCACAGTAAATAAAGTTATTAAGTTAATAAACGATAATAATATGGGAGAATACAGGTATAAAAAGCAGTTGATGAAAGTAATTAAAGAATGTGTAAATCAGAACTATTTTAGGTTTAATAACAAGTTTTATATACAGAAAAAAGGTTTACCTATGGGGTCTTCATTATCCCCTATTCTTGCTGAAATATACATGAATGATTTTGAAAAGCAATTAATAACTTCCACTAAGTATAAAAACAATATAAAATTATGGTCTAGATACGTTGATGATGTATTAGTAATTTGGGAAGGAAGCATAGAAGAAGTGCATGAGTTTATAAATGAGGTAAATAGTAAGGATAAAAACTTACAATTCAAAGAAGAGATAGGAGGTAAGAAAATAAATTACTTAGATTTAAACATAGAAATTAAAGATAATGAGAAACTACAGTTTGGGATATTTAGGAAAGAGTCGTATTCTGATATAATTATACCAAGAGAGTCTTACCACCCATATAGATATAAAATGGCGGCAATCAATTCATTTTGTTACAGAGCTCAGAAGTGTTTAAAAGAGACCGAGTCAAAAGATAGGGAGTTAAGAACGATAAAGGGAATTGTAAGGAATAATAATTATAACACCAACATAGTGGATAAAGTTATGAAAAGGGTTAACATACAAAAAGATAAAATAGAACCAGAACAAAAGAATTATGCAGGGTCATTGACATACATAGGTTCACATACTAGAAAAATTATAAAATGTTTTAATAAATATGGAGTAGATATAGCTATTAAAAAATGTGAAACGGTATTTGATAAGATAAGGAATAAGAATATAGAAAAAATTCCAGTATTACAGAAAAGCGGAATTTATAAATTAAAATGTAAAGACTGCAACAAGGTGTACCTAGGAGAGACAGGACGGAAATTCGTATGCAGGTTGTCTGACCACAAACGTGGAGAAGGTAATAGAACAACCAATTCGTTATATGCAAGACATTTCATAGAAGACAACCATAAGTTTGTTAATCCTTTGGAAGAATACGAAATTGTAAAAGTAGTGAATAACACAGTTGAAAGGAAGCTTGGAGAGGAGTTAGAAATATTGAAAGAGAGAGAAAAAGGGTTAGACAATTTAATTAATATTAAAATTAAATTTGATAATGAAGAAATATTTTATAACATGATTAAGAAGTAAATGATAGAGGACAGATAGATAATATTAAGAATTATTTTGCATAGTACTATTTGGATGTTTTAAAATAAGGGTGTTGACTGACCCACGTGTGTGGAGAGGAAGTGGGTAGTTTAAAAGGATGCACACACACACACACACACACACACACACACACACACACACACACACACACACACACACACACACACACACACACACACACACACAACACTGAAACACAAGGAATTTGCTAGAAAAAATATGTAACTCCACAGATGGTGGGACAGGGTTTAGGGGGTGGGGAAGGGTCAATTATATTATAGCTTGTTGTGTGTGAGCATGGTTTTGGAGAGGGGTGAAGGGGTTGTTTCCACTTATTTTGTGTCTATTCCAATCTGACGATGGGCTGTGAAGCTTGAAAGCGCTAATTGGGATAATTTTTACATAGTGGTGTGCAACTGTGATCAATCTGATTGTGATTTCAACCACTAACACAAATTTCTTCATTAAACGTCTGTTAAGATGTGCAATCGACTACAGGTAATGGACAACAACAATGAGGTAATAAACGACAACAATAAGGTAAGTAAAGTATTTAAATATCTTAAGTTAAAAGTTAAATTGAAGAGGGTTTTAAGTAAAATATGGTTTAATAAACAATGTCTGGATAATAATGTCATCCCAAAGTACGCTCAAGTTAAAATTAAAAATAAGAACAGTGTAGCCAAAAAAGTAAAAGAACAAAGCGAGAAGTTGTGGATAAAACTGGAAATAAGGTCACTCTACGGCTTAATCAATAGATATAATAGGGAATTATATGACAGACACATAGAATTGTTAAGAATATACTCGTATGTAGAGTTAGAAGAAATATTATATAATTTTGGTTTGGGGTACGTAGAAAAGAAATTGGAAAATAAAAATAAAAAAATGGTAGATAAGTTAAATAAGTTAATAAAAAAGAACGAAGTAAAAAAGGAACACCTCTCTAAGAATAACTATGAAAAAAGAGTAATAAACCTTACAGAGGTAAATTTCAATACAGAAGAAAAAGAAATGTTAGCAAAAGGCTTAAAATACGCACCGCCACCAGAATTAAATCAAGAAAAAACGATTATTGAATGCGAAAGCATAATACAAAAACTAGGAAATGAAAATGATAAAAAAAGAATAAGGTGGGAAGTAGGGAATGTAGTAGATAAAATATTTAAGAGAAGTTTGTATAATTCAAAAAATGAACAAAAAATCAAATCAACTGTAACTAAACTAAAGAATAAAATAAAGAAGAATGATATTATAGTAACGAAGGCGGACAAAGGAAATACAATGGTACTACTGAGAAAGGACGAATACATAAAGAAAACGGAAGAATTTATAAGGGAAGGACCATACGAGGAAATAAAGTATGATTATACAAGTAAGTACCAGTCAAGGATAAAACAAATGATGAAACAGATAACATTTATAGAAGAAAATAAGAAAAAGTATTTATTGGAAAGCAATCCAACAGCACCAACTTTTAAAAGTCAGGTTAAGATACATAAAGAAGGAAAACCAATTAGACCGATTGTTTCTTTTATTAATGCACCTGTTTATAAATTATCAAAGGAAGTTAGCAGAGTACTGAAAGAGAAATATGAATTTGGGACAAAATACAACATAGAGAATAATGTAAAATTGATAGAAAAATTAGAAAATATTAGGATTAATGTAAATACAAAATTGATATCACTGGATGTTAAGGACATGTTTACCAATATCACAGTAAATAAAGTTATTAAGTTAATAAACGATAATAATATGGGAGAATACAGGTATAAAAAGCAGTTGATGAAAGTAATTAAAGAATGTGTAAATCAGAACTATTTTAGGTTTAATAACAAGTTTTATATACAGAAAAAAGGTTTACCTATGGGGTCTTCATTATCCCCTATTCTTGCTGAAATATACATGAATGATTTTGAAAAGCAATTAATAACTTCCACTAAGTATAAAAACAATATAAAATTATGGTCTAGATACGTTGATGATGTATTAGTAATTTGGGAAGGAAGCATAGAAGAAGTGCATGAGTTTATAAATGAGGTAAATAGTAAGGATAAAAACTTACAATTCAAAGAAGAGATAGGAGGTAAGAAAATAAATTACTTAGATTTAAACATAGAAATTAAAGATAATGAGAAACTACAGTTTGGGATATTTAGGAAAGAGTCGTATTCTGATATAATTATACCAAGAGAGTCTTACCACCCATATAGATATAAAATGGCGGCAATCAATTCATTTTGTTACAGAGCTCAGAAGTGTTTAAAAGAGACCGAGTCAAAAGATAGGGAGTTAAGAACGATAAAGGGAATTGTAAGGAATAATAATTATAACACCAACATAGTGGATAAAGTTATGAAAAGGGTTAACATACAAAAAGATAAAATAGAACCAGAACAAAAGAATTATGCAGGGTCATTGACATACATAGGTTCACATACTAGAAAAATTATAAAATGTTTTAATAAATATGGAGTAGATATAGCTATTAAAAAATGTGAAACGGTATTTGATAAGATAAGGAATAAGAATATAGAAAAAATTCCAGTATTACAGAAAAGCGGAATTTATAAATTAAAATGTAAAGACTGCAACAAGGTGTACCTAGGAGAGACAGGACGGAAATTCGTATGCAGGTTGTCTGACCACAAACGTGGAGAAGGTAATAGAACAACCAATTCGTTATATGCAAGACATTTCATAGAAGACAACCATAAGTTTGTTAATCCTTTGGAAGAATACGAAATTGTAAAAGTAGTGAATAACACAGTTGAAAGGAAGCTTGGAGAGGAGTTAGAAATATTGAAAGAGAGAGAAAAAGGGTTAGACAATTTAATTAATATTAAAATTAAATTTGATAATGAAGAAATATTTTATAACATGATTAAGAAGTAAATGATAGAGGACAGATAGATAATATTAAGAATTATTTTGCATAGTACTATTTGGATGTTTTAAAATAAGGGTGTTGACTGACCCACGTGTGTGGAGAGGAAGTGGGTAGTTTAAAAGGATGCACACACACACACACACACACACACACACACACACACACACACACACACACACACACACACACACACACACACACAACACTGAAACACAAGGAATTTGCTAGAAAAAATATGTAACTCCACAGATGGTGGGACAGGGTTTAGGGGGTGGGGAAGGGTCAATTATATTATAGCTTGTTGTGTGTGAGCATGGTTTTGGAGAGGGGTGAAGGGGTTGTTTCCACTTATTTTGTGTCTATTCCAATCTGACGATGGGCTGTGAAGCTTGAAAGCGCTAATTGGGATAATTTTTACATAGTGGTGTGCAACTGTGATCAATCTGATTGTGATTTCAACCACTAACACAAATTTCTTCATTAAACGTCTGTTAAGATGTGCAATCGACTACAGGTAATGGACAACAACAATGAGGTAATAAACGACAACAATAAGGTAAGTAAAGTATTTAAATATCTTAAGTTAAAAGTTAAATTGAAGAGGGTTTTAAGTAAAATATGGTTTAATAAACAATGTCTGGATAATAATGTCATCCCAAAGTACGCTCAAGTTAAAATTAAAAATAAGAACAGTGTAGCCAAAAAAGTAAAAGAACAAAGCGAGAAGTTGTGGATAAAACTGGAAATAAGGTCACTCTACGGCTTAATCAATAGATATAATAGGGAATTATATGACAGACACATAGAATTGTTAAGAATATACTCGTATGTAGAGTTAGAAGAAATATTATATAATTTTGGTTTGGGGTACGTAGAAAAGAAATTGGAAAATAAAAATAAAAAAATGGTAGATAAGTTAAATAAGTTAATAAAAAAGAACGAAGTAAAAAAGGAACACCTCTCTAAGAATAACTATGAAAAAAGAGTAATAAACCTTACAGAGGTAAATTTCAATACAGAAGAAAAAGAAATGTTAGCAAAAGGCTTAAAATACGCACCGCCACCAGAATTAAATCAAGAAAAAACGATTATTGAATGCGAAAGCATAATACAAAAACTAGGAAATGAAAATGATAAAAAAAGAATAAGGTGGGAAGTAGGGAATGTAGTAGATAAAATATTTAAGAGAAGTTTGTATAATTCAAAAAATGAACAAAAAATCAAATCAACTGTAACTAAACTAAAGAATAAAATAAAGAAGAATGATATTATAGTAACGAAGGCGGACAAAGGAAATACAATGGTACTACTGAGAAAGGACGAATACATAAAGAAAACGGAAGAATTTATAAGGGAAGGACCATACGAGGAAATAAAGTATGATTATACAAGTAAGTACCAGTCAAGGATAAAACAAATGATGAAACAGATAACATTTATAGAAGAAAATAAGAAAAAGTATTTATTGGAAAGCAATCCAACAGCACCAACTTTTAAAAGTCAGGTTAAGATACATAAAGAAGGAAAACCAATTAGACCGATTGTTTCTTTTATTAATGCACCTGTTTATAAATTATCAAAGGAAGTTAGCAGAGTACTGAAAGAGAAATATGAATTTGGGACAAAATACAACATAGAGAATAATGTAAAATTGATAGAAAAATTAGAAAATATTAGGATTAATGTAAATACAAAATTGATATCACTGGATGTTAAGGACATGTTTACCAATATCACAGTAAATAAAGTTATTAAGTTAATAAACGATAATAATATGGGAGAATACAGGTATAAAAAGCAGTTGATGAAAGTAATTAAAGAATGTGTAAATCAGAACTATTTTAGGTTTAATAACAAGTTTTATATACAGAAAAAAGGTTTACCTATGGGGTCTTCATTATCCCCTATTCTTGCTGAAATATACATGAATGATTTTGAAAAGCAATTAATAACTTCCACTAAGTATAAAAACAATATAAAATTAATGGTCTAGATACGTTGATGATGTATTAGTAATTTGGGAAGGAAGCATAGAAGAAGTGCATGAGTTTATAAATGAGGTAAATAGTAAGGATAAAAACTTACAATTCAAAGAAGAGATAGGAGGTAAGAAAATAAATTACTTAGATTTAAACATAGAAATTAAAGATAATGAGAAACTACAGTTTGGGATATTTAGGAAAGAGTCGTATTCTGATATAATTATACCAAGAGAGTCTTACCACCCATATAGATATAAAATGGCGGCAATCAATTCATTTTGTTACAGAGCTCAGAAGTGTTTAAAAGAGACCGAGTCAAAAGATAGGGAGTTAAGAACGATAAAGGGAATTGTAAGGAATAATAATTATAACACCAACATAGTGGATAAAGTTATGAAAAGGGTTAACATACAAAAAGATAAAATAGAACCAGAACAAAAGAATTATGCAGGGTCATTGACATACATAGGTTCACATACTAGAAAAATTATAAAATGTTTTAATAAATATGGAGTAGATATAGCTATTAAAAAATGTGAAACGGTATTTGATAAGATAAGGAATAAGAATATAGAAAAAATTCCAGTATTACAGAAAAGCGGAATTTATAAATTAAAATGTAAAGACTGCAACAAGGTGTACCTAGGAGAGACAGGACGGAAATTCGTATGCAGGTTGTCTGACCACAAACGTGGAGAAGGTAATAGAACAACCAATTCGTTATATGCAAGACATTTCATAGAAGACAACCATAAGTTTGTTAATCCTTTGGAAGAATACGAAATTGTAAAAGTAGTGAATAACACAGTTGAAAGGAAGCTTGGAGAGGAGTTAGAAATATTGAAAGAGAGAGAAAAAGGGTTAGACAATTTAATTAATATTAAAATTAAATTTGATAATGAAGAAATATTTTATAACATGATTAAGAAGTAAATGATAGAGGACAGATAGATAATATTAAGAATTATTTTGCATAGTACTATTTGGATGTTTTAAAATAAGGGTGTTGACTGACCCACGTGTGTGGAGAGGAAGTGGGTAGTTTAAAAGGATGCACACACACACACACACACACACACACACACACACACACACACACACACACAACACTGAAACACAAGGAATTTGCTAGAAAAAATATGTAACTCCACAGATGGTGGGACAGGGTTTAGGGGGTGGGGAAGGGTCAATTATATTATAGCTTGTTGTGTGTGAGCATGGTTTTGGAGAGGGGTGAAGGGGTTGTTTCCACTTATTTTGTGTCTATTCCAATCTGACGATGGGCTGTGAAGCTTGAAAGCGCTAATTGGGATAATTTTTACATAGTGGTGTGCAACTGTGATCAATCTGATTGTGATTTCAACCACTAACACAAATTTCTTCATTAAACGTCCTATATATTAGGAAGAAGACGTTTTACCTGATAATGGGAATTTAATTCCCAAAACATGTAGTGGAATATTTAACTACAAGATCGCCTGACGGATCAAATTAAGGTATAATTTCAAATTAATTGAATACAATCATTAGAGATAAGATTCTTAAATGATTTCTTGGGCTCTACACTCTTAGACAGAAAAAGTAACGTCACAATAAGGAAAAAATTAAGTGGAACAGCTATCGAATCAGGACTGACAAGCCTAAATCACCAAGTGGAGAAGAAGAAGAAGAAGAAGAAGAAGAAGAAGAAGAACAACAACAACAACAACAACAACAACAACAACAACAACAACAACAACAACAACAACAACAACAACAACAACGACGACGACGACGACGACGACGACGACGACGACGACGACGACGACGACAACAACAACAACAACGACAACAACAACAATAAGACAATCCCTGTCTAAACACTGAACTGAATGATTTACTAAAGGCGAAGTGTTGCTTTGCGTTGCAACCGCATGTTGTGGACCTAATCACTGTCACATATATCATTAAGTAGTCAACAAGTCGTGTTACCTGTACCCTGATCCAACCTGTTAAAATAATTATTGCAAATAAACAGAATTTATTTTAACCCGTTCATTTAATACTGATACATTTATAATGTCCCTTTTACCTCCTTTCTCTCTTACCTTCTAATATTTTTCTTCTTGCTTCCTATTGTCTCTCCTCACTCCAATTTCAAACGTAACCCTCTGAGTCCTGACCTTTTTACGATCACAGCCTTCCAAGAAAGCCTGTCTGTTCCAGACGTTTTCCAGTCTTTACTAAATAATGAATACATAGTTCAGTTCAGTAATAAATACGATATATATTTTAAAATTTATTTCTGACTGTCACGTTTCTCTGTAAATCTTCCTCTACCCTCTCACGCCAATCACAACCTTATTTCTTGATTTTGTTTAAATTGCGCTACAGACCAGTGTCGGTAAGTAAGCCTGTCTGTAGAAAACTTATTCAAGTCTTTATTGCAATCTTTTTTAGATCTGCCGTTACTTTGTCTATAAAGCGTGTCTTTGTATTCCCTTCTTTGCTGCTTACTTGGTATCGGCTAATGGTTTTTTTTTTTAATAAATTTCTTCTATCCTCATTCTTAAATTAGGTAGGCCTAGATACTTAGATATAGTTGATAAAATTTACTTATGTTCACTTTGCTTATAATTCAGACATGGAATTATAATTCATCTTTATGAACCTTCTTCCTTAAGAGCCTTCAGACGTATAGACAAGTATTACTAAATGATGATTATTATTATTATTATTAGTAGTAGTATCATCCTCCCAACCATTGCAAGAAATTATTTATGTTTTCTCTGCGTTTTAGATTAAAACCGACCGACCAAGTGTCTTATATCCTACAGTTAGTATATAATTATTTTATTTTCATAATATTGTATTATAATTACACAATTATAATTTTATTTTAATGAAAGTAGATAACAAACAAAAAATATTATATTAACAGCCACTTTTCTTTTGTGGGAACTAGGTTTTTCGTTCAAAACTTCTTCATGCGGTTACTTCCGTTCGTTGATACATTTGCATTAAACGATGTTTATAGTATATTGTTTTGAAAGCCTTAATTTGATGTCGGTCCCTAATGTATGTTTACTAGACGAATATATAAAAGTTATATAATTAAATAATTTTTGATGTTAACGGAAAGCATAATCATATTAGAGACATCCGTTAGAACTCCGAATATATTATGATGTCCTTTCAAAAGACGTTACCATCATCTTGTAGGATAAGTCCAACTGCTACCTTAGAGACACCGGACGGCTCTGCATTGTATTTACAGTCACGTCTCTTAGGTCCATTCACTCTCCGTGCCGTTTGGACGTAGGTCCTTCTGTCGTTGTCACCTGTAATCTCATGGGGGTTCCATACTGGGTACTACCGTACTACCGTCTGGGGCCAGATAAATCCAGATTGACAAGCTGTTTGGCGTACACCTTTCTTCAAAACCCAAGGATATTTGATTGGCTGGAGCCACGGTACAGATCTTTTTCTGACTCAACCACCATGGTGGCTTTCGTCCATAATCCCGGAGAAGTTTGTCCCTACGTATTGTATTGGGAGACAGTGTAAAAAGAAAGTTTAATGAAACTGTGCAAAATGATAGCAGCGTCAACTCTTGCATAATGCTGGTAACATATACGGTAACAAATCAAAATGCAAATGTCAAAATGAAGTTTTTAATGTGGTGGTGTACAAGACTTGACATGTTGAGGAAATACAAGATAGAAAAAGACGAGATGAGTTACAAAATTGTGCATTATATATCAAAATTCATTACTATGGGCTTTAGTGGAAACAGCCTTGCAGTCGTTAAGTAAGAGTCAACTACTGAACGTTATCGGAACGAAAGATTTTACAAAGGGCTTTCGTCGCATGGCTTAATCAGAGAAGAGGTGATGATGATAATGATGACAATGGTTTTAATGGAAAATGGATCTACAGCGGTTCACGTTAAGGCAGCAAGGGCGAAAGGAAACTATGCACAAATGTTACCGAGTAGCTTAGCAAAAGACATTGATGTCAAAGTTCCAGATTTTAATTAAACTATCTGTGCATGTTGCGCATCAAGTAATTTAGCCATGTAGATACAGCGAAACAGTGGAAACAATGACGCCTGCACATCAAAAGAGGGACATGTTGGAAGTGACCAGTTAAAGATAGTTCGACTTTTAAAATACACAAGAGGTGGCTTCGACTGATCCTTTAATGGGGAAGATTTATTTTCCGCTTAATACCTCCATAGCACAACAAATACACCTAAGTACCTTATATTAGTCTTACCTTCTGTTGTTTTTCTTCTCGAAAAAGCTCCGTAACCTTAGGAGTGGTTTTGTATCCGCTGACTCATTCAGACAAAATCTTATATCAACTATATTTCATATAAAACAGAAACCTACGGTCAAAAACAAAAGTCTTATATATATATATATATATAAGATTAAATATTAAATAAGGTTTAATCTTACTAATAAAAGTAAGATTTATTTATAAATATATAAAAATGAGAAAAGGCAATAAGTTAATAATATTTTTGCGACTAAAGTAAACTTTTAAAGAAGTAATAAAAAAAAAATTTCTTGAAGTGTACGAATCCTAAGTAAATCTAATAAAGTTAGCTACTGCCAAGTCCTTACACAGATTTATGAAAGACAGTTTCTTCAAGAATTATATATTTAAACTACTCTCTCTTGTTTGGAATACCAATATATTCCGTAGTTACTGAAAGTTTGTGTTGTCTGAGAAACCGTATCATATATGTGAACAGATTTATGCCTCTTTCTAATATTTAGTGAAACATATTACTATTTTGTCATGTTTGTTTATGCCGTTATTGTCTCGTTGTGCTTCGAGACAGTTCCGATTCTTATAACACCTAATATAATAAACAAACAAATAAATAAACACATCGTTGGTGTCTTTGTTTATTTCTCTGTCTAGCAGGTATTTTTATTTCTTTTAGTTTTTGCTCTCAGTTAAGCGAAATGTGTCAGAAGTCATGGTTTTCACTGTTATACTGCAAAGTGTTCCAAATAAGTTAGACATAATAGAACGTTTTATTACCAAGATGCTGTTTGTAAATTATAGTCTACATGATATGTCAAACTTTTATTTTTGTGTATATAATATTTCAGGAGTTCTTAGTTTTATTTTTATAAATGTCTCTTAATTTCACTGCAAAAAGTACTTTTGCATAATAGTTCGCGCTAATGTTAACAAACTTTGTTAACTTTGTTATATATAAACAAACTAAAATTCAAGTAAGCATATCTACCCAATTCTTACAAATTAGTGTCTGAAATATTACTGAGTTTAATTTTAAAATTACAATTATTTTAATTGTTAAATTAAATTAATATTTTATATATTAACTTATTATAAGTTTACGGTACCGATTTTCCTGTTTTAGTAAAGAAAAATAACTAAAATATATAATACGAGCGTAGTTATTTCACTCTCGCACACGTCCTTTTACTGTGTTTTTAATTTCATGCGGAATGTTGCAAGCTTTGAATTGTTACAACAAGAATTTAAATTTAATATTTTATTGAATATATAAAAATTTTAAATAGGTATAAACAAATATATATATATTATATAAAAATGAAACTTTCACTTGTGAACTTACTTGTCTTTTCTCGTCGAACGCGTTTCGGCGTAGTGTTCGCCTTCGTCAGCTTTAACAGCTGTCTCTAAGCTGACGAAGGCGAACACTACGCCGAAACGCGTTCTACCAGAAAAGACAAGTAAGTTCACAAGTGAAAGTTTCATTATTATATAAAGTGTAGTGCTGTGAAAAAAGGTGATGAACAATCAAGACAACTAAATATATATATATATATATACGTGTATGTGAGCGAGCGCGCGAGCCTGTCTATATAATGATTAGATGTTTACAATTGCTTACAATTTCTAACAATATAGGTTATACTAGTAGAGACTTGTTCCGTAAATACAAGTCACTCCCATGGATTAAAGCAAAGTAGAATGAGTTTACTCCGCATAGTTGACAACACCGTTTCGTTTTAGATGGGAAAAGAGGAAAAGAAGTAATTTTGGTAATTCTGTAAGCTTATCAGGGTTATTATCAAAATAACAATAGAATTACACAAAGATTTATGTTATTGTCAATACCATCTCGTTACGATTGTTAACTAAGAAAGTAAGATAAATTTAGAAATAAAATGCATTTTGTAAATAAACAAATGCATGTTTTCTGTTACACAGTCAAGAAACAAAGTGAATTGTTTCTAATCATAAGTCTAAACAAATATGAAGATTATATGCATGTAATCGCCTCCTCCTTTGACAGCTGTTATTCATAAAGTGAAAACAATTGCTCAGAGGTAATTAAATATGTACTTGACTTTACTCTTCCATATTTTCAAACTATTTTGATACATATAACTTACAAAAATTTGAAATATTTAATTTTAACGTCCATTAAGAACCAAAATTTTGAATACTAATATTTCTAATTAAAAATACATTTTGGAAAAGTTTTATAGAAATAAATATTAAAAGTCCGCCGGAAATGAATATTTTAATTTCCTTAAAATATTATTTCTTAGTAATTATCACGTAAGAACAAATAGATATAACACAAAGAAAGAGCTCTGACTGTGAAAACTGTTATATTAAATATAAGAAATGGATCTTGAATGATATTTCTGCAGTTATATTATAATGAATTTAGTATCACAAGAACATTCTTTTAATTCTGATTTTATAAAAATTACGTTTAATCACTTTTATTTGGGGTAAATTATATGATTTTGTTGCATTCCAATCTTAAGTAAACGTGCTTGCCATATATTGTTAAATACAAATGTTTCTGCTGCTTGTTAAAAATGTAGTCCTGTACCTTACCATAAATAATCTACTTGGTCATACAAAAAAAAAAAAAATGAACTAAATTAGTTAAAACAGTAAAACAATCTCAACCGCTACACGGAGCCAACTCTGGTTAGTCGTAATTATGTAACTGCATAATTTTATGCTTATATATAAATATCTTTTGTCCAGCGTTACTTTAAGAAGGATCTACAGGTGTATTCATTGTTATACTAATTTAACACATCACTTTTGCAAAAACTTACCTTGTGTAATTCTGCAATTCGATACTGAGTATTAATCACACACACACACACACACACACACACACACACACACACACACACACACACACACACACACACACACACACACACACACACACACACACACACACACACACACACACACACACACACACACACACACACACACACACACACACACACACACACACACACACACACACACACACACACACACACACACACACACACACACACACACACACACACACACACACACACACACACACACACAAACACGTTATGGTGATCTTTCTGAATATGCTCCGCGAGCTGTTGTTTTGATCATTAAGTTCCATACGACGGTAGACGTCAGGTCCAGGCCGTCATAGTCATTATTGAGGCTATCAGTTGCCACTGGATAACGGAAGTTGATTGAAACTTAACTGCTGTTCGCCGTAGTTATCTGACCTAGTGTTCCAAGTTTGATGATTGCTGTCTGCCAGGTAGAAAGTTCATACACTCGTAATTAATCTCTATCTCTGTATATAAACAGACACCTCTTGAATATCCGCATGCTAATAAGCGGGAAGCATATATTGCTTATATAGCGAAAACAACACAGAATCTCAACGACACTAAACGAAAGAGAATAAAGTTAACTAACTGAACTTGTTAATAATATTTAAAGTAAATCATATAACACATTTACTTATTAGGAATGTACTGTTAGTACTGCAAATGTGTGCTCCAGATAACGTTTGTTAATTGGAATAAATCACTCACACTGCTTATACTAACAGAGTAAATCTTTCTTTACATAACGTAGTTCATTATAAGAAATGCATTTACTGCATCGTTGAACTCAATTATGTCCTTAAAGACTGCTCTTCATTGATCAAACAAGTGGAACTCAAAGGATGCAGGCTCCGAGCTGTATCTTGGATAAGACTCTACTGACAGCCTATTTCAGGATGTCAGAGTTGTCGCCAAAGTTGTACATGGTCGCTCATTAGCACGCTAAGTTTGATTTACTTAAGGTTTATTTGATCTATTAACACTAATGGCTTCTTTAAGCTTCTCATTGTATTAGGGAAAAATGAAGTAGAATGACGCCCCCCCGCAAAAAAAAACCATCACCACAACAAATTTAAACTTTATTGGCCCTAGAAAAGTGCTGTGATACCATGAGAAGAAAAGATTTTTATTCTCGTATCATAAAGAAAACGCTTACGTATATTGGGAAACCTTGTCACCATATTGGGAAACCTCCCTCCTGCGACTTCACAGTTAATTCACAGTTAATCTCCTTCGTAGTCCTTTTTGAATCTCGTGTCAACTGTCAAGCTACCCACGTTGCACACACTAGGGGAGACCGGGGATGGTTAGCGCACGGGTTGGTTGGCGCAATAGCGGTAATTTTTGTTCTACGGCGTTGGTAGCACTGCCGGTCATACGACCTCATCGTCTTGCCATCCAGGCATAGTGTGTTTTGGTTGAGTTTGGCAGAGTTATGCCCGTGCTGTGCTACAGTATTTGATTTTTACCAACGTAAGTAAATTTTTACATTCTCACTAAATATTTTTCCTAGATTTTAATGGCAACTGAACAACAGAATAATATAAAAATTCGTATTCCTCTTGTTTTAAGCTATAAAATGACATGTTGTTTGAGTTAATTTAGCCACCGTTGTCCGTTACAGGACGGCTTAACCAACAAAAGGGCGTGATGGGGCAGGTTGGCGCGTGCATCGTGCGCCAACCTACCCCATCAAACACTTTTGAATGCAATTTTTTTTTAGTTTACCTGTATATAGCCCGATATGTTAACAGAATTATTATTGCTCTATTGACAATTTACGATATCCCTTCCATTCTGCGGGACTCTCTACCCCTTGTTACTAATCCGAAGAACATTATCAGTGGTTTTAAGAAAACTGGTGTTTACTCATATAACTCCGAGGTTTTCAAGAGAGTGATTTTTTTTATCCTCCTACGTAACTGATCGTCCAAATCCTGAAAACGCTGTCATGGACAATTCTACGGTAGAACAAGAAATTGTAGAGGGTCCGAATGATCCTGATCCATTGGTCTTTAAAGATCTAACATTTTCAACGCCAATAAAAACTCACAAGACTTCGAATCCTGCAAATCCAGGACCTTCAACAGAACCTGATGCACCAACGTTCGATCCTGCGACTACAGGTCCTTCAACTACTCCTAACAGACTTTCAGAAAACATCACACCTGAACATGTGCGGACCTATCCAAAAGCAGGAGGTAGAAAACAAAGCAACAAATGAAAAAGGAAAAAAGTAACAGCTATATTGACTGATACGCCAGTAAAAAATTCACTTCAAGCAGAACAATATGCATCGAAAATGAAAAATACTATGAAGACTCCACCGACTAAACATCAAAAGGTTGTAAATCAGAAGACAAAGAAAATGGAGAAAACAGAAAGTGTTGATGAAGAAGTTTTTTGTCTTTATTGCATATCTTCCTTTAAGAGCAGCAAACCCCGTGAGCCGAGGATACAGTGCACTGAATGTCATATGTGGGCTCATGAAGATGTGGTGGAGGGCCAGATATGTTTTTTAAGTGTGCAAATTGTGATCCAATAGATGATATAGAATAAAAAATTAAATAACTTTTTGCCATTACAACATTGTAGGTTTTTCTAAGTTTTACAAGAGTGTTAAGTTACAGATATTGTAAACTTTTTCTGAGTTCATAAAGTTAGACTTTCGAGTTGTTTGTTCTAGATTCGAACTTACACAGAATCATTTCACATTGTTTATGTTACACTATCTAATATTAAGCGTTAGATTGTGATTGTTTAGTTTAACTACTACTTTACTACAACTACAATGTGGTTACCTTAGATCTATCAACAAAATTAAAATTACAGGTTCTAAAAAATAATAAGTTACCTACATGTTATTTATGCCTAATATTTTTCTCATTTTACTATGCCATAGCCTATTTTAGTTCCTTAATCTATGTCAAAGATTTTTAGTTCTTTAATTTTAGTGATAAACTTAATTTAGACTTTGATTCTGCCATAGGTTTCTAAGAACTCGAATTTGCAGACTAAAAAACGTATAGACTAATGTGAAACGCAGATAATATATTTTAAAAAATGAATTTTGTTTTGTACAACGTATTGTATAAGTTAAAATTAAACAGTCTGTTCAAAAATCTTTGTAAATTATTTACATTCCTAAATAAATAGTGTGCGTCAACCTACCCTATGTAGTGCGCCAACCTGCCCCGATATTGGGGCAGGTTGGCGCAATTTCAGGGGCAGTTATTTTATTTTTTATCAAGAAAATTATATAAATATAACGTAAAATAAAAATATACAGATGTACATGAGATATCAGTAGATGTTATTACTATTTTTGTTGTCTATACCATGTTTTATTTTCTTCATAAAAAATTCAAATGTAAAAAGTGCGCCAACCATCCCCGGTCTCCCCTATATCGTACACTTAGACTGTAGTCATGTTTGTTTCAAATGACGTGAACACAGTCCACTTGTGACTAGTAATTCTTTTGTACTATGCACATCAATTCACCTAGTTCATAAAGTTTCGCGTCAGTAATTCAGCTAGTAGTCTCCTACTGTAATTTTTCTTCAGTAGTGGTTTCCCCTTCTTCAGACTTTTCTATCCACTTTTGCACAGTGCTCTTGTTTTATTTCCGTAATCGTTGTATAACCTTCTGTGGATCTCAGAACTAACTCCTCTTTCAACAAGAACTCAATGATCTCAAGTTCTTTATGCATGCGATACACAGTTCATTGAAAATTAAGAAAATATTTCTAGAATACCTTTTTAAATGAATATATAAAACGAATATCGACAGTGTAAATGACTTATGTCTATAGATTAAAAATTATTACAGTAGCAGTACTGGTTTCTATACAATACTCGTACTTTCTCCATCTGGTGAAACTATCATCTCCTTCTTGTCTCCAGGCAATCATCATGCCTATCTGTACCTTTAAAACAGCCACCCTGAACAAGTCTGTTGATGTCCAGTGAGACAATTTACGAAAGTTTCTTATTTACGATATACTTTGGCCTAATCGATCGCCTACAATTTTCCCCTCAAGTGTCGGTCGTATACGTTCATTTTTGGATCGTGGAAAATTATGTTCGAAGAACTCCAAATTTCGTTTCCAATATACATTACTTCCATTTCTTTGCCAGCTATCTTTGAAACTTCCTAGTTTAACATTTACAATAACCGTGAAATTTTGAAAAACCTTCTAAACATCCTGCATTTAATAACCCTAAGTTCATTGTACGATCGAAGTACGAATGAAGGCATTATACGAGTTTTCAAAGTTACGCCCAGACTTTCATCTGTGAAAAGACTTTCAATTTTTCTGGAACAATCCTTGCATTTTAATTCTCTTATGTACTTCAACAGTACAGTTACATAAAATGTGCTTAATGGGTATATTGTTGATTCTCATTGCTGTTGATGTACATTACACAACGTTTAACTAATTATCATATACCTTGATTTCGTAAGGTTCGTAATAAGACCATACGCATGATTCTTATTGATATGAGATTCTTAATATACGAGTGTATAACGTGATATATATAAGATATTTTTACTGTCTCCAGTTAGCAAAATGTGTTGTAAAGCACTTAAACTGTAAGTTAAAAAAATAATTTTGTTGCATCTTGTAAGCAGAAGTTGTCAACTTGTCTTTTACGATGTCCGTTCTTCTTAACTTTTCCTTTTCCGACCCGACAAATTTTAGAATATCTCATGCCTAAGAATCATCTCCCGTTATTATCGTTTTCAATACATCCAAAGGATATCCCTTGGTGAAAAGTAGGGGTTCGTATACATTAACACCAGCATTTGTATATTTTGTATATATGACATTTTTCAATAGACATAAATTCATTTATTGTAAAGTGTCAACCGTAATTAACACTTGACACGCACTCTTTGGTCAATTACTGAAACTGCTGGAGGTTATTTTTGAAGGTGGAAATCAAATGTCAATTGCACTTGTCGATCGCAGAATTTATCCCCCTCCCGAATACAAGTTTAATTTTACAGTAAATCAAAATACTGAGCCTCTAGATGGGCTTGTGGCTAACGAGGGCGATTGATTCACTCGTGGTCCCGGGTTCAATTCTCGGGTGAGGCTCCGTACGGCGTGCACCTAACTGAGAAGCCGGCTGAGATGAGGCCGCCACCTGTCTGTGAATACCGCAACTAGTGGCTGGCGGCGCGTTGTACTATCCATACAAACGTCACACTAAACACAAAACCGTGGGGTGTGCCCTGGTCATTAACGGACTCTTGAGTAGAGGTATTTTATTTCTTAAATGAGCATACTATTAAAGATTTAGATTTATTGGCTCCTTCTTTCATTAACGTTAAAATTCTCTCAGTAGCGTTTGAGCTACCTCGGAAGCTAGAATGATTGCAAGTCAAGTCTCATCTTACTCGCATGCCTATACAATAAAATTTAATTTTAAAAATATGTTTTCCAGCACAGTTATAATAAAAACTTACGCATAAAAATTCTGCATAAATGAATTAAATATTTAATAATTACATATTAAATAATCTAGATAATATTTAAGATTTTCTTTTAAAAGATGCATAACTTTATTTATAATTGCTTTCTAAACAATTGGTAATTTATTATCGTTTACATTATTATTTACTGTTTTTTGGATAAATTGCTAAAATTATTTCTGTAATTTCACTGCAAGAGTTGTATTTTTAAATAGAATTTGGTTTCTGGTTTTAAAATCTGTCATATGAAAAAGTCTCTGTGCTGCGGAACGGCAGTTTGCGACTCAGAATCGTAAAAGCTAAACTACCGTCGTGGGATTGTACTAAGATGATTACAGGTCTTCATCTTGCGTCATCTGGCTAGATAAGTGAGAACAAAGATTTACAGCACACACACACACACACACACACACACACACACACAACTCACTCAGCCGAGCGGTTCTCAACAGCACATGGTTTATAACTGGCTGATTTCGCCTTGGTGGTGGCAACTCAATTGTACGACGGCCACAGCTGCAGGCCCAATGCTCGAAAGGAGAAAAAAAAGAGTTAGGGAAATTTGCTGCTCATTAGATAATTCTAGAGACTTGTGCCTTTTATCATTCGTTAACGGCAAGGACACAACAGAAACTTACAGAGCGCTTTACCATGCAGTTGAATACGTATGAAATACAATTTGGGCGGTCTGACGGATCGTGATGTTAAAACATTGGACTACTATTCAATCTGGTACTCATAGTTGTTATTCACTTCTATAACACAATAACTCTTGCATTACAATAGTGTTCTATTGAATTTGAAAAATGCATGTATGGCATTTTTTATTTACTATTAGAGAAAGCAAAAACAAAGTTTTGCTTGCACTAAGAGTCAGTAGTTGCTTCTCGATAAATTCTGAAATATGAAAAATACGAAAATTTGAACACTAAACTAAAAGTAACGAGCGATAATTTTCACGGTCGGTGTCAGTAAAAACTTGCTGTTTCAGGTTTACACGGCGTGGTCTCTTCAAATTGTCTGCCAAAGCTTTCAGCTACGGCCGTTGTAGACATCTTCATCTGCATAAGCGTACAGAATTCACAGCAGGGAGCAAACAAATACCCTGCCCGTAGAGGTGTACTGCCCTACACAAACTTTAAAGACTTAATACGGGTTTAAGGTGTATTTCAACCAATCAGCAATTTCATCCATATTTCGGCTAATCACAACAACGCCCTTCCTCGTTAGCTTTTGTTATCACATCAACAGTAAAACTAACCTAATTTTTAAACAGATAACCAATTACCTGATAGGTGATTGTTTCATAGTATTTTACAGGTGTGACATAGTAATTTTCCTGTAATTGTAATTGTACGGAGTTGCGATGATCATACTGTAAGCTTGCAGTTTAGCAGCGGTTGTAACTTAAATTAGCCTAAAGACGCCTGCGGACTATAGCAACCGAAATGTCGCTTTAATTTATAAAGTTATTATTAATGAATAGATAACATGCGTATTATAAAAATATAATACCATACTTAGGAGGTTTTGGAAATATCCACTCCACGTCGCCCCTTTTTGATAAAAACTCTTGAGGACACCACGTTAGGGAAAAAATTGTGGGGTAGAAATTCTCATCAGTGAGACTAGATGTGAGTGTTATGTGGAGATGAAAAGGATTGCAGAACCCAGGAATGTGTGGCAACAGCAAGTAGTTTTACGTTAAGCGATAAGCACTACAAAGAAGGACATAAGAACAATAATGAACAAAAGAGGAACTATTGAACACAGAAGTAAGAAAACATAGCCTAGTTAAAAATTTGTGTACTCTTTACGAGAATACCAGACAACCAATAGCCAAAGACAGTTTCTTGCAGATAACAATGGCAGTTATATATAGTGTAATGCTGTATTACAGTGCCTATATTGGTGTCACTGTAATGCAACATTTTTTAATTTTATTAAAGTAAATACAATTTATGTACTTTCTACTGTCTTATTTACTTTTTTTACTCGTTTTATAGCGCCAAGCACCAACACAGATATCTTAATATATAGAGCCGCTGAAAGTGCGATGTGTTGTTCAAATTATATATCAAAGAGCTTTATCCAGTGATGTCAAATTAGCTCACTATAATAGGTTATAAGTTTGTTCCTCTTGGCCACCTGCAAAAATTCTGTGATATGAATGTCAGGCAAATGCTGAGTTTGCCCAAATATTTACAAAATGCGATTGTGTGGAGTACTTTGCGATACCTTTTGTCTTTGTTTTTCAGCATATAAGAAATAAAATATATAGTGGTTGTGCATACATACCTTTACTTATCTTTTAATATAGTAGAGGAGCTTAATACTAAAGCTTATAGTATAGTTAACCATAGCTTATAGTTTACCATAATTTCTCGCAAACAGGCGCCTGTGTTCAAAATGAACTCAAACTTTTATCCTTGTAATGTATTACCAATTTTACATTTAGCTGTAATATTTTATATTTTCTAGCTACAATTTTGCGCACCCTAAAGTGCCACGCCTTAGGCTACAGCCTAGTCAGCCTAATGGTTAATCCGCCCGTGACTTTCGCCACAAGTGTATTGAAGACTGAACATCGAGAAAATGGTTTTACTACGGTGCAACAACTTTCTCCAAATCCGTACTGTGAATCAACGCCGAACATGGGATCATACGCGATATAATGTAAGAAGGAATTTAAATATGCTTTTACTGCTGCGTGTATTATGTTGTAATTATTGTCGCTGTTAATTTCCGGTTATCTTTATTTGGTTTCTTGTTTTTACTTATCTTTGCAGAGGAAGAAAGGTTGAGAGAGAGAGGAGGAAGAGAGAGAGAACGCAATTACATAAGAAAATCATCACTAAAATACAACAGGCTGCAGAGATCTAAAAGAATTATTTCTCTCGTTCTCTCTCTCTCTCTCTCTCTCTCTCTCTCTCTCTCTCTCTCTCTCTCTCTCTCTCTCTCTCTCTCTCTCTCTCTCTCTCTCTCTCTCTCTGTCTCACGTACATACACGCGCGCGCGCAATCATATTTACGTATATATGAAAAACTTCTGTTTTTTCTGACGATTGGCATATATGCACATTATCAATTATACTGTGCAATTCTACAAAACACAATATATCAATTGCTGCAGACTACCTTCGAATAATATTAATCATCATTCAGAATATGTACATATATCTACTTCCCAGCTGTAAAGTCTCTCACCATTTTTCCAGGGTTTTCCACAATCTCTCGTCTCCACTGACCTATATTCAAACGTTTGTTTAGGAATACGCGTGTCTACGATGTGTTCCACATGGGACTTTCAATTTTGTCCGTATTCGTTTATTCTCTCCAGAATCGACTGTAACTTCAGGTCTTTCCTTATGTCGTCGTTTCGTAGATGATCTCTCAAACTACAACCCTTAACTGCTCTTACAAATTTTATTTCCGAGGCCTTTATTTTTAATATATTTTTTGCAGGAGGGTCCATGTTTCATATCGAATTAAAATTAAAGTCGGCACAGCCACGACCTTATAGAAATTTAGCAATGTCTCCCACTGCGATTTACTCTTTAATTGTCGTCTTATTGTTCCACAGGTATAACTAAATTTATTTAACTTTGTCTCGATATCACATCTCAAATAATTTAAATGTGATTCCTAGTCCAAAACACTATAATCGATTACAATTTTTGTTGCAATAAAATTAACATAGCTCGGAACACAGAGTTCGGGCTTAGTTCTGACAAAGTCACACTTTTTTTGTAGACTGCGTTAACGCAGAGGGGGAAAGAGGTAGATTTTGGAAACACGTGTAAAGAATATTTATATAATGCTTAGAAAGGCTGCCAAACGCAGACATTGGCTACATCAAAGCAACAACTGTGAGGTCAAACAGAGCGACGACGTCCGCTGCACCCCTAACTCCAAACCCTTTGCTGTCCACCAATTTATACATGAGTACAGTATAAGTATTAATAGATCTTATAACCTGTTTGGGCGTGTACCTTAATAAATATCTAATCACATGTTACAGTAATTTCAGTAAAACGTAATTTACAAGGGCCTTTAGCAGGAGTACGCGTGCGCTTTTCCAATAATCTTGACGTCCCGGCCCCATTTCGGTCTCCACAAAAAAAGTCTAGGTAGTTTTTACCCTCCAGATCAAGACACTGTTTAGAAGTGAATACGTAGAGTACCATAGGTACTTACCTGGGATAAAAATATACGTAGAAGTGGTCACACTGTCTTCCTTGTACGCCTTACGGTTCAGTTTGAACAGCCTACCCTGCTTCTCCTAAATTATTTTGATAGTACAAGATGAAGCTAAATTATGATAACCTATGTAATGCTTCCAAATAAATTTAATGTATCCCAGATTACATTCATTTCCGTTCCTTCTGTACAGCAGTGATTGCCTTTATAGTCTTTGTTCTAACTGTTCTTGTCGTTTAGGAGACAAGGTCAGTCAATCCGTAAAAATGTATGGCTACATTTGAGGCAATAACATTAAGATGACCCAAAGTCACGTTAAGGTAACGTAACTTAACGTTCTAAGTTCATGTTTGTGTTTTTTATTAAATTTGTATTCTTATAAATGGATAACTCAAAATCTGAATTAAGCGTTGAACGAGCTAAAAATTTCAATTAGATTAGAAAGGAATTAATAAAAAAAATCAAGTGAACACAAAAAATGAAATACATTATTAGAAAGTAAAACAGAAAACATTTGAACCAATAACAAAACCTATGAAAGCATTGAACCTAATATTATAGATATCTTAGAGCAGAAACAAAATTTAATTGATCTAGTACCAGTTGTTAATAAGTTTGATATGTTATTTCCTGAGTCGAATCATGATGAAGATGAAAAATTTCAGCTTCCTTCAAGTACACAGTTTAAGCTAATTACAGATAAACCATAAAATGCTGTATCTTTTTTAATGTCGAGTACAAAAGGTGATGAGAAACAAGATTTTATATTGGTGGAGGCTATTGTTAGTCCAGATACTTTTAATAAGATTATTAACTCTTATATTAATTTGAATGTTGCAAAGGAATATTTACCAAAAGCAATAGGAGATACATTTGGTTTATACTGGAAAAAGAAGAAACATTCTTTTATGATCGATAATTCTATAGTTGGAGTAGATCATAATGATGCTGTTATCGATAATGAGAAGTTCAACGGAACTAATGGTCTTTGAAGATTATTAACATACGATAGAGCTCCTAAAGAAGTATTATATAAAACAAAGGATATAACTAGTTACATTAACATTTTATTTGCTACTAGTTGAATTTATAAAAATAACGATTCTTTAGCTAATAAACCATAATCAACTAAAGGTGATAAATACCTAAATTTCTTCCTGGTATTTGCAAAACAGACAAGATATTGAAGGAAGTTGTTTAAAGAATATAAACACGATATTTTACACATATGTATCAATAATTTAAACAAACTATTAAGTAGATTGAAACATATATAGGCACAAGAAAAGGATGGCAATAATTTTCGTAATGAGTAAGTCGGAATTATCCATTACTGTACAAGTAAGTTGGACGAGATACATTTAGAGGAGTAGAAATTTTATTTTGATTTGTACGCTCTTTACCAAGTTCAATGATAAGAGATAATACATTTGGATCAGGATTGTTTAATACTATTCTGAATAATTTACCTTTCGATTTACACGCTCCAGTAGGCCTATATACTTTTTTTTATATCTGGCACAAAATAAATAAGAGATTATTTACAAGAGTTATCAGTTACAAGAATAACATTATGAAGAATGAAAAACGACGCAAATCAACTATTCATAGTGTTTCTCGGCTAAGCAAATAATCCTAAACAGCAAGAAATTTACTTACAGCTTCTAATTACAATTTGATAAATAAAAATAAATAATTTTGTTGAACCAATTAATAAATGTAATGAATAGCTTGTTTAAAGTAAGAAGTAGATCAGCACTTTAGGAAGCTTATCAGTAACTATCTCGGTAATAAAACATTTTGGGACATATCATAGTGTAAGTTTATTTCTGATTTTAACCTTTATAAAGTGCTTCTAGAATGTTGCACATTAAGTTTAAAACCAGTCTGTACGTGTTTGCGTTAAAGCACGTGGAAATACTTACTATTCGTAGAATAATACTGGATAACTTCTCTACGGTATCAAGTTAATATATAAACTGCTATCGCAGAACAAGAAATCACTTTACGGGATGAAATTATACTGTTTTTAAAGCGTGTAGAAATCGGACTGGAGAGTCTGTATGAATGTAGGCGTAACACATCACAATCTTTACAGAACCACAAATAACTGCAGTTATGTTAATATATTTTGAAGTAGTGACTGTAGAAATAAATTGTCGTATAGATAGTGTTGTTTACTACAATTTGAACACCAGAGATATCCACTTTATCCCGTACTTGCTTATCCATTAACCATTTCTATTTTCTGTGACAAGTCGATAATTTATTTTTTATGTATTTTCGGCCTCTGATTCTCTCATACTTTAAGCCCAATAAAACCTTCTAGCCTTTAGGATAGGCGTCAACTTGTTTTTTTTTTAGACTTCTCCACGTCTTATTGTGCTTCGCATTTCCAAAAAGGTTTTGGAATATCTTTTTGTTAGCTTTTGTGTATTGGTCGACTTAATGAAATAGAGAAAGCAACTGGGTGTAGCTCGCGTTCTTATGCAGAGAGCTTTTTTGTGATAATGTGATGTGCCGATACTGTCCGTGTATGCCAATAAGATTGACCCGTTAGTATAATGACATCTTCATATCAAGTCCACGTTGCCTAAACGTTGCCACAATTAGCATTCAGGAACTGCAACTTGTCACCTTCAATGAAGCCGACGCATTGGGTCATCATCATTCTGCTGTCAGAGAGTAGACCTTTCTTTCAGAGATAAAGGAAAGTGTCGACAACGCGACTATATGGGTGGAGTTAAAAAGGTAAACTATTGCCTTGATAGCCGACGTAATTGTTACAGCGATACAACTATATCGCAGTCTCCGCCTGATCTCAAGGTTTATGTTATCAATTACGTTTCGTTAATAAGTACGCAAATTTACAGAATATTCTCTGGCACCAGCGTTACTTCAAGGTCTGCTGTATTTTATTATGTATCACGTTACAGTTACATTCAGTTACATTTGGCACACTCGTATAAACTTGTTTTGTGTACAGTATAATTATTAAACATACAGGGTGCAGTGAGTTTTAAGAAACCCATCAAATGCCTTGATGACGATCAGTAGTATCAAATGGACAATATGAATAAATACCTTCAGATACAGCCACAGCAATATACTTAGGTTACGTCTGGAACTGACAGAAATGTATGTTTGTGCTTAATGCGACTAAAATAGAAACAGCAGATGTAGTGTAGCTACGATAAGTTGGGATACAGGATTTATTGCTGGATACAGTGATTCACAGAGCGTGTAACAGAGCTTTCCCTTTGACAGCGCTGTTTGCACGCATGGATGCAGCTCTATCCAACGTACTTAGAGTTTTATATTCCAATTTTTCGCATATGAATGCGCACACACATATAACTGACACAGAAATATATTTCCTAACATAATATTGTTGGAAATAAGTATACTTAAGCATCGAAATCATTTACTGAATAAAAAATGACTTGCAACATTATGGCTAACAGGTACTTTATGCACGTCACTCATTAGAGAACACTTGTACAGTAAACTAAACGTTCGTGTAGGTAGATTATTCTAATAAATATACAAATTACGTACATCAGAGTGTAACTGACTACAAATGAAAATTATAAATATTGTTTTGACAAATAACAAAAATTATGTTACAAGAAAAGACTGATCGGGTCATGAAATGTACTTATTATAAATACCACAAATTTTATATTCTATACTTTTTACATTCATATTCTTTTAAAAGTTAAATATTGTATAAAGGAAAATTAAAGTTTTAGCTATACAGTCGCAAAGCAAAGATTGCAAAATATTAAAATATTTGAGCTTCTGGTTCAACAGTGGAAACAAACAAAACATACACGTCTAAAATATACATAGCCTTAAGCTTATGAAGTTTAATATATATATTGCCTACCTCTTGGCGGTTGGGTTTAATAATTGTATCCAAACAAACGTCGCGTCGTGGGAGAGAGTCCATTAGTGAGATTCGGCTGTCTATTTGTGTTAGTTTCTATGCGGTGAATATATTTAATCTCTACACTAATCAGAATGTCATAAATGTAATAAAGGAATGCATTGCAATTATACCACGTAAAATTGCCTTTTCTTCTGAAAATTAAAACCATAGTTTGTGAAAACAGAATTTATTTTTCCTGAAATGATGGATCGGTGAGAATGATTTAATGTAGAGTGGGTAAAACATTTAATGCTAAGTAAAATAAATCTTGTATTAAACTTAATACCAATATTACTTTGAATAGTAAAACAAAAACAAGGACGTATACGTACGACAGGATTGGACTGTGTATGTTGCGTGTAGTGTAGCTGACTGATTAGCATGTTTGAAGTGCATCTTCTTTAAAAAGCCGATATATGTGGGAGATGTTGTTGTGCCTTATATTCATTTGATAACCTCGCTTTCACTCTGTACGTCATCGTTCTGAGCTTGGTTTCATGGAAACTCTGTTAATTAGAATTGTTTAACCCACGATATTCGTCAACTCGTTTATGTGAGAGCCTTTGAAATTATTTTATCGATCTAAAATACTTTATAATTTGGTTTTAACAAGGAATTGAAATAAGAACATTGTTTTAACCAAAAGCTTGTTGTTCTACCAAAATTCTGACGTATTAAAAAGGAGATGGTTTCGCAACACTTCTTCTTCTTCTGTCAGGGACTAGGCGAAATATCTGTTCCGGACTCACTTCTCTAACGCTTTTTAGGACCTACTATACTTGTTTATAAAATAGGCTCCTATTGGCAAACTTCTTCTTACAACCTGTCACTTGGTATCTTATTCAGACGAGCAATCCATATCTCTTTGTTTCCTGCAATACCATCTTGGATATTACAGATTTTCCACTTTCTGCGTATGTCTTCATTGTAGAGTTTATGCAATCTCTTCCTGTGCTGCCTTTAAAAGATCATAGGAACTCATCTTTTACTAAGATGTTTCTTCAGTAGAATCCAAGTTTCAGAACCATGCAACACTGATACAGCCATTACCTTATACAATTTTAGCCGAGTCCCTTTCCTTGTTTTCCTCGACAACGCTTGACAAATTACACCACATTTTGACTGAAATTAGTCAGCTTATGAGGAACATCATGACCGCAGTCGTAAGCGATGTCGCAACCAAGATACCGGAATTGTGGTCTATACTGTTATTATAATTTTAATTCGTGAGGGGTATTTGCTAATAAATGCTATAGTTTTTGTCTTCTGCACAGAAAGTTTTATATTGTAATTTGAACAGACTTGCTGTACCTGTAATATCGATTCCTGGAGTTTCCATTCATTGCTTTGGTCTATCACTTGATCATCCGAAAACAGCACTGCATTTACGAATGTTCGATTATTTTATTCCTGAATCCACTCGTAATGTTCACGCCCTTACTATTTCATGAACATGAATGTTAAACAATATTGAAGATATGCTTCAGCCTCAGAGCACTTCTTGATGACTGTAAACCTCTTTTGTCGAATTCTCTTGTCAAAAATATTCTTATACAATATTATATGCTACTTATAACTTTTAGAAGATGTTTAGGAAAACCAATCTTACACATTATGTCACATAAAATGAATCTGTTAATTTTATCAAATGATTTTTCGTAGTCAATAAAGCCAGGGTATGTCTACAAATGAAACTACCTTCTTTTTTAATCAATATTTTTAAAGAGAATTTGTCATCAATGTGTGCCGGGGTTTGAATTTCCCGGCGTGATTTAAACGTTCACTGCTGCCAAAGCGCATACCAGCTGGGCGGCACAGCTACTCGATTATTAAGGCCGTGTCTGCGCTACGGCGAAGATATCTAGTAAACCGTATCAGCTGCTTGTTGTGCGGATTGATGGGTTGCTTGCCAAAGGTTATGTTGCAATTCGCAACAGGTTGAGCTTATGTAGCATAGTGGGATCGAAGGATACAGGCTTCTTTCTCATTTCGTCGCCAACCTTCCAATAGAGTGTTCGATGGTCTGACGGCCCAGGGATAAGCGTTTCGTGGATTCATTTTTCCTCCTAAGCTAGTAAAGGGTTTCAGGTGAGGTTCAATTATTTTATTCTATGTTCATTTAACGATGGGTTATGCGTGTTATATTTGTGTAAGTGTGTGTGCATGGGGGGCTAATCTGCAAATAAAAATGCTATAGGGTCCCCGTACAGCCGGGAGAAAGGGGATGCGGAGATAGTGACGTTTACACCGGTCACTATCTGCAGAGCAGTGCAGCAGGATGCTCCCCGAAGCCGTCAGGCCCCGAAATACTCCTGCTACAGAACACCGAAAGACATCTGCCCGGAATGAGACTCGCTGGAACTTCTGCACACTTCAAGGGCCACCACCAGCACTCATCGCACACTGGTCTACATGGTACCATTTGAGTTCTGTAACAAGTACTGGTGGGAGCGTTCCAATTATTAAATTTCAGTCAACAACAACTCCACCTGTTTTAAATCAACTAACTGAAATTTTATACTAACATAAAGTAATGCTCTTAAACAAAAGGGTACCAGAAGTCCAGCTGTTTCAAATAAAATTGTAACTAAATACTTTACGAAAACTCATATTGATGTTGTTAATGTAAATGATACTAGAATCCAATTGTTTGAAAGACTTATAGCTAAATATTTTATGATAACTTAATTGATGTTCTTAACGAAAATGGCACTAATAAAAATTGTTACTATTTACAAGAGTGTTCATTGCTAATCCTGTCATTCTGGGCTCCAGCACACTTTTCGCTTCCTCTAGGCCAAGTGGTCTAGTTTTTAAATTTTGCGTAACAGCCTTAGTGGCCGTTACAAATGTAAGATCAGCCCTGCTCATTCGTCAAGAAGTAAAATGTACAAAATAGTACAAACTGTTTCGTTAATAATTTTCCCAGATAATTTGTAAGTTGTGTTCATTAGCCAACTGCACCTTTATAAGTTGATCGTATAGTTTTATCACCTTTCCTGCAATACAGAAATAACCTTGGCTATTTTCCATTCACTCGGGATCCTGCATTTCCGCCAGCACACATTCAGAAAATGAAGAATTTTCAACTTAAATAATTTACTAGAGTATTTTAGCAGTTCTGAGTTTATTCCATCTAAACCAGCTGCTTTCCGATTCTACATGGATGAATTCTACAAACTTCTAATTCTTCAAATTTTATTGAATCTACACCTGTGTTGTCTTTTATATCTTCTACAGCTTCCTGGGGAATGATAGGATCATACCTTAGTTACCTGTAATGCTCAATACATTTGTCATTTGGACTCAAATTCATATTCGCTGTCTCCGTCTTTTCTTGATTGAGACGCTTCATTGCTTTTACCCCACCACTTGGCATCCATATATATCGTCCTCTAAATTAGTAAAAATATATTCTATGTTTTGTCACGTGTTTCCCGCACGTGGGCTCAGCACATTTTATTTCCATCTAGGCCACGCGCCTAGTCTTAAATATTAAGTGACGCCTTCCCAGAGAAAAAAAAAAATTAAAATTTTTTTTGGAGATTAGAAAAGGGGCGTTAAAACATAAAAAATTTCTGGAACTAAGAGGGCGTTTCAGTTTTTCTTCCCATAGTCCTCATCACAACTAGTAAGTTTAGCATTCCTTATTTTAGTTACCTTATAATTTTCTACATTCCGTGTTTGCCTCCTGATATTACTGTGTACAATTCTAATAAAAATTAGATAAAGATGTTAACAAGTCTGTAACAATGAGAATTAAATGATTCGTTTTAGCACTTTCACATAATCAGATAATGTACACTGCACCTAAAAAATTCGTGTTCAAATGACATAGTAAACACTTAGATCTACTTTTAACATAAATAGAGAAATATAAAACTTCATAAATTCGTAAGTATTTATCTTTAAAGATGCGTCGATCTGCGTATTAATAATTTTTCTAAAACATGAATACAAAATAAAGTCATTATTCCCTTTTAACATTGAATGATTCAATTATTGCAGGTGTCGGGGGCACTTTGTATAAATCTGGGTCTTGTGACTTTTTGACCACCAAAAAATTATAACTGCTTTATAGCACAACACATTTATATAATAAATTTGGAAGTACGTTTTGCTTTCTAGTAACGGATACGTCTGAGTAACAAAAGTTTGAGCCGGATAGCGTGCTTTGTTATTCAGAAGATGGACTATTTAAGTTTGTATTTATATTCAGGTCAAATGTTCAAAGTCAGAATAAAGAGTAACGCAAACCTGGTATAGTTAGCGATTACAGAAACCCAGATACGTTATAAATACTTGATGAAGGCTGGCAAGGACTTTTCAGCAAAAACAACGTGACAAATCTGACGCTTAGTTCTAGAACCCACGGGTACGATTAACATTGACAAGAAATACATACCATTAATAATGTATAGTGGTAAAGCACTTTGCATTAATGAATCACTAATTGCCATTCAAACACAAACCAAATCTCTCGATACGTACTCTGGCGTCTCGGCACCGCGTCCTTGCTTACTAATCAACCGCCTTGTATTCTGCATTTGCATAATCACTAATCAAACTTTCACACTAAAGGCGAAGACGTTTCCATGAAAATGTATATTCATTCATATTTGGTTATTTTACTTTAAGCAGCAATGTTCACATTGTAGTTATCTAACTAGTTGCTTCAAAAGAAAGTTGTTCTTGGTTCGAATCCAACATAATTATACAGACAGTTTCATTAAAAAACACATACTCACTTACTCATGCATGCGCGCGCACGTACGAAGAAATAATATGAGTTAAGTATTCCATGTATCTGCTTACAACATATTTATTAATAAAGTAATGTAATAAACGTTATTCATCTTGTGTAAGATAGACTGTATATGTTACCAGAGAAATATTATAGTTTCCATTCTTAGTCATTGTTGACCTGTTTCTCTGACCTTTAACCTTTAGGAAGCATTACTGTTGTTTCTATATTCCTTTTAGGGGAAGACGTTAAGGTCTGTCTTTCTTAAATTATCTATACCTATTACCTTTTCTTGGATATCTGTTGACGCATTTGTTCAGAAATTTTCTATACCTTTCCGGTAGTTTTGTAATAATTTTTAAAAAGGGATTTTACAATGTTTACTAGCAAGAGTTTAAAACTTAGTTTCATAAAACTGCAAAGCACTTCAAAAATTGCATTAAAACGTTTTTCATATTATAAAAGGAACTTCATAATAGGAAATTCTTGTGTTAAAAATGAGTAAAGGCAAGTAAAGATGTGTTGTGACAAGTGTCATGGGTACCTGCAAAAAATCAGCTATATAACCTTACGCATATCTTCAGAGAGTGGTTCATTTATAACAAAACAATTTGGAAAGTAGCATCAAAATTTAACTATATATAATTTAAAAAAATAAATAAACATAGTGGCATTGGAGGCATTGTATGGGGTTTTCTGCAGCCTCAAAAACGGTCATCTAGTTTTCATTTTGCTCCATTCCCCTGGACTTCTGCAGTTTATCAATAGATTTGGTACTGTTACATTTACGCATCTACTCTTCATTGATATCAAACGTTGTTTTGGCATACATTTTTCTGGAGACAATCTTAATGTCTTACGCACTAAGCAAGTGGTATTAACGTTTTGCAGTAAAAAGAACCATAAACTGCCAGTTAGGACAAATGTAATATTTTTAGGGAAACTAACAAAAAATAAGAGACGTGATGACAGACTCATTAGGATGACATACTCATTGGGATGACAGACTCATTGGGATTTTTGCTTTTATAATTCAGATATTTTTTGTTTTGGATTAGATGGCTCTTTTGAGACGCAGGCCTATTTTATTTCAGCCTATGCAGCTGGTGGTAAATGTGATGTGTATGTTTAATTTGTGAATAGTTTCCATTGTTGGTTTCCACCAACTGACATCTCATTTTGGGCGACGGATATGGCTAGTGCTTTTGATAAGTTAAAGTGAAATAAAAAATTAGCCTAAACGACGCTCCTCATATGTATCAGATATCCTGGATTCCTTCTGATTGCTAATCCAACACAGTTTTTGAATAGTTAAATCCTGTTTGTCAAAGAGCCATTGATTTTTAATGTTTTATAATTTGAAAGTACTGTCTTTAATTTGTTTTCCCTTCCAACGTGCGAAGTCAGGTGTCAAATGAAAGACAATATCCAGAAAAAGTTATGGGGCAGCAAAACAATTGAATTTTTGACTCAGATAGCTTATAGACACCCTTTACAAATCTCTTATTGTTTGAAACCCCACTAAAGCTGTTGGTCTCTGAAGTCTCTGGTCCGCGAACCCCCTGGAGTCCAGCACCGTGCTTCAGTAAACTTTCTATCAATTCGTGGTTAGCTTGTAATTCAGTACGCCGATCAGAGCGGTTAAGTTATTGAGATAGAAATACTTTTGATTTATCATTTTGGCCTCTCCGAGCTCCAAAAGCATTTGACCCTTCTCACCAACCTGCGCAGTGTTTACTGCGCACCCCGAGGCCACTGTGGTGTTCCCGTACCGACGCGACGGACAAATCGTCAATAGTCACATTTGTTAACGTTGTAGTGTCACATTTTATTATTTTCGTGTGACAAAAAATACAGAAAAAATTATTGAATTATGGGTATCAGTTTATCAAGCAAAAATTAATATTTTAGTACATTAAAATCAACTAACTGAAAAAACGTTTAAACATTTGCTGCCGTTCTGTACAACTTGTCGATGTGAACAAGGTTTGTCAAACCTGTGATACAGAAATAGATTTGACATGCATTCACCTTTTAAAATCGAAATGTCTCGCCTTCAGCCCGATTTTGGAGAAGTTATGGGAAGAGAAAAGTTTCAATTTTTTCATTCAGACTTTTTATACTTTTTAAATATTCATGTAACTAGCAATTTTTATCATAATTATTATTCACTACTATTACAACTTTTACACCAACAGTTACAATAGGGCTGAATTGAATGTAAAAATAAAAATGTCATGTGAAAAACCTTTGACTCGTTTTAATTATGCCAATTTCCAGTCTGTAATATTTACTATTAATTTGGGGAGAGAAATTTCTATAGGCTTATATTATAAAAATACAAACACCAGGGGTCCGCCGTTTTAAAAGAATCACTTAGGGGGGTCCATGACTGGTAGGTAATTGAGAATCACTGGTTTTTATAATGGAGAAAGAAGTCAAAGTCTGATAAACTCCTATAGGACAGCTTTGCCATTACTTGTTTGGAGTGGGCAGCAGTCCAACAGATGGAGAGTCCACAGTTCTGAGATCACAAAAAAAAAAGATACCGAGATGGAGTTTTATATAAACACTGTAACTCATGCATCATAGATACGGATACTGACCATCAAGAACAATGAGACACTAAAATGTTTACTGGAGAGGGATTGATGTTTGTATGCAAGTGAGTGGGGAAGTGGTGTTTAGAGCGGTCTGATTGGCCGAAACTATACAGCACAGCGTTGTCAACTAGTACTTGTTGTTCCGCTGTTTGTGCATTACCATGTGCGCATAGTAAATTGAACAGTAGGCCTAGTACTTTTACTTCTGTTTGATGTGAGTTAAATTTAACAGTTTTGAAATTTACAATATTATCATATTTTAGCGCATTTGCATGATTTAGTGATATTTCTTCAATTTAGTGATTATTAGTCTAATATTCAGAAGTGACTTTGTGGTAAAATTTAAGTATTTCGTGTACCAAGTGATAGTGATTGTTAATATTATCTATTCAGCTATGTCCGACGTGAGTACGAGTGCTTCAGCTATACGCAATACAAGAAAAAGGAAAGTGTTTAATGGACAGGCAAGACAACTTATCTGTTCAGTACATGAATATTTTGAAAAAGAAAAAGTAAATGGGGGGCCGTTAATTTTCGTTAATAAAGTTTTAGAGCGTACAGCTGCCGCATCCGAAGTAGGGAAGAATCTTGTAGTACGTATAGGAAAAGAGAAACACGATCTTATTACTAATTTTAGTGATACAGAGCCCAAGTTTCTAACACCTAATAAAAAAGAATTATAGACAAAAGTGTTACGAAGTTAGATTCTTTCCAAGAAAATGCAATTCGACAGCACATTTATAGCTATTATTGTAGAAAAGAGCACCCAACAATAAATAAACTTCATAAGTCGTTAGTAGCAGCTGATCTTTTTGCCGGTAGTAAATCATCTGTTAGGAAAGTAATGCAAAATATCGGTTTTAAGTTTACAAATATTTCGGGTAGAAAAGTTCTTATGGAAAGTGAAAGTGTAGTTGCTTTCCGTTGTAGATTCCTACGAGAAATTCAAACTAAATCTATTGAAGACATAGTCTGGTTAGGCGAAACATGGGTCACATTGTACGAAAAGTCTGGACAGATGATACTGTGTAAGGAACAATGAAAATACCTTTACGACGAGGGGATAGATATATTATTGTACATGCTGGGACATCAAAATGTTTCATACCTATCTGTTTATATGCCTTTAAGTAAAAAAACGAGTGACTTCCACGAAGGAATGAACTCTGAAAACTTTACCGAGTAGTTCACAGACTCGTTATTAAAAAACCTCACAGTGCCGTCAACTATTGTAATGGATAACGCCCCTTATCACTCACTTATATACGACATTAGCTACACGTAAAGAAGAAATTATTCAGTGGCTTCATGAACATAACATTTCTACCACTGTTAGCATGAAAAAAGCAGAGCTGTTGGAACTGGTGTCAGGTTGTAAACCCCGATTCCCGGAATACGTAATTGACAAAGTAGCGCAAGATCATATCCATAAAGTAGTCAGATTACCACAGTATCATTGTCATTTTAATATGATTGAGTTAATTTGGGCACAAGTAAAGGGATATGTAGTAAGAAATAATAAGACTTTTACAGGAACTGAAGTAGAAAAATTGATACACGAGGGTATTACGAATGTTACTGCAGACGATTGGGGAAAAGCAGTGATGCATACAAAGAAAGTGATTGACGAAGCATGGAGCAACAAAGGAATATTATAAGACGCTGTGGAACAACTGGTAATAAATTTGGGCACAGAATCCAGTGACTCGAGTGACTCTAGTAGCGACATAAGTGGTGTAACACCTTTATATTAACGATACAGGCGGAAAACTACAGACAGGTAATAATAATTATATTTTCAGTTTTGTTTTTATGTTAAAAGTAACAAAAACAAAACTTTGACTCTTATTTTGCTGTCTTATATTTTTTATGATTGTTAATTTTTATTTTTATTGTTAATCTGACTGCACATTGTCAGATTTATCGTTAAATCAAAAAATTAAAGATACTGAACATTTGAAGTTAATTAAACAAAAAAACACTGAAGTTAATTAAGTTCTAGTTTATTATTCTCGTAGGAATTCACATTTTTAGTTTATGAATTATCTGTAGTTACAACTGAATAAATATTCGTTTTTAAGTAGGGGAATACATATTTAGTCTGCGTGTACTGGATTTGTTTTGTCTGCGTGAAGTATGTTTTGAGTGAATGCAGTAACCAAACTTACGCTTGGGCGACATTCAACAGAAACACGTGGTTACGAAGTGGCAACTTGGTGATGACATCATTGCAAACGTCAATCCCTCTCCTGTAAAAATTTTAGTATAGTTGTGAGGAAGAATGGAAATGACTAAATGAAGAAGGAAAATAACAAATGAAGACGTGTTAACTAGAATAAGTGACAACAGTAAATTTATTGGAGTTACGTAAATTAAAAAGAGGGAACAAACTTGATTAGTCACATCTTGTAAAAGAAGGGTGCAATTAACAGTAGAAAAGAAGATTGGAGGCAAGTGAGATTGTCTTCATACAGCATTGCCGCTGTCCATAATCTTTTCAATAAAAGCAATTATTGTAATTTATAAGTAAAATAATCAGGTATGTATGTGTGTGTGCGCGAGTGTGCGGGTCTGTGTGAGTAGGTGGGTGTGTTGTGTAATTGAGTGTATTTTATTTTTTATGCGTCTGTACGTATCAGACGCTACGTCGGTTCTATCTGTCTATATCGAACAACAATGTTTAACCAGTAATTTTATTCATGGGTTTTACTTCAGTATACTAACAAATACAAAAACAGCAAAGTATTTTCTGAAAAATAATTTTTACTGCTGACTGCAGACTATGATGAGTTTTATTTTATTTTATAATTTAATTTCAACTTTTTTTTTGGATTACTGAGTATTATACGCTTGAGTTATCAAGCGAAGCCATGCTCTCTGTGTTTTAGATGTTACCTGCTTATTCAACAGTATACGGGGCTCACAGTTTTACAAAACGTTTAAACGGCTAATAGGCAATTAGGCCTACTACTATTTTGCCTAGTTAACATCTAATATGTGAAAAATGTGAACTAACTGAGTTCAGATACAAAAGCGCACACTGTTCTGCGGTCGGCAGGAACCTTGAAAGCTTTTCACTTTATCATATCCTTCCTAACTGTGCGTTTTGTGAGTTTCTAACTTTAATTTTTTTTTATGAGTAAATTTTCAAGTAGCGCAGATGTTTAAAGTTGGCTGCGGCAGACAGCGTAGAGACCCCCATCAAACTCGCTGTCCTTCACATCTTCAGATTTAATGTTAACAAGACAAGTATATACTCGGCAGAGATACCAATCGCATTTTTGTCTGTAAAGACAGATTATACTTCTCTCCGTAGCGAGACTGCAATCCAAGCCAGCCATCACATTGCACACTGCATCAAGGCCACTAAGTTGTTTTAGCGGATACATTAACAACGATGCTTCATTCCTGGTAAGATAATGTCATTAAAATTACCACTGTGCAACCCGCAGAAACTCTTGCTATTGGCTGTCACCATTGTCAACGATCTGTCCACATTCATTCATGTGACGACGACCAGTTAAAAGACGTGTAGGCCTAAAAGTTACAGTTTGTTTTACACTGCAGACTGACAGTGCTATTTTTCTGTAACTAACGTTGCCTGCAAATTATAGTGTCGATTATTGCAGGGTAACTGCTTTCTGCACTGTAGCTGATGTAATCTCGTTGTTCACCTCAGTGGATAGTAAAATTCTAATGTCTCGAGGGACGAAAATGCATTGTTTCATCTACTCTGTTACCCTACAAGCTTCACCAATTCACACAGAACTCTCACCAACACCAACACACATGGTGTTATAATCTTGCCGCTATATTTGCTCAGTCACATCATAGTACCATATTTGTGCGAAACTAGTACATTCGTGCTTCGTGTTTTAATTTCTGACTGGTCAATACAACATTGTAATATTCTGTTAAGAAATAAGATTTCTCAAACCAGAGAATAGAGCAAGCGTGACTTTAAACATCTCTTGAAGATGGGAGCAAATTTAATATGATTTTGTGGGGACCAACCAAGCGTTTTCTCATAAGCTATGAACCAAACAAAATATTGTTTAGAATAATTTATGAAATGGTTTCATGATATAGGATACAGAAAGTCAGTAACTATATTTAACTTTTAGCACTTTTATTGATCTGAACAATGAGTGGTGTGCATTAAGTATACATTGAGCAGTTAGGTTAGCAATGTTTTTTTCCTCCAATAAACAATTTCGCTGCTTGAGTATACTTAGTTTCAAAAATAATATGTTAGGCGAGTCTGTGACAGTTATATGTGTGTGTGTGTGTGTGTGTGTGAGTGCGTGAGCGCAGATTCATGTGCGTAAAATTGGGATATAAAACCCACAGTACACTGGATAGAGCTGCACCCAGGCGTGCTGCAAACAGACTTCCCAAAAGGGAAAGCCGTTAAACGCACTGGCAATCACAGTATCCAGCAATAAATCCTGTTTCCCAACTTATCGTAGCTACAGTACGTCAGCTGCTAATTTCATTTTAGTCACATTAAGCACAAACATACAGTTTTGTAACAATTTCAGTAACAAGTCAAGTACATACATTTATATATAAATCGCAATTTATAAACTTGCTTTTTTTTTACTTTTACGTTCTGTGCAGATATGGTATCTTATTGAAGTGTTCAAAACAAATACCTGTTGAGAATTATAATTGGTGTGTAATAAAGGAAACCGAGGAAACAGCTCTTAAATAAAGGTGAACACTCAGGTAAACCTTTCAAAACCATTAAGAGATTGAAAGAAGTTTGTGACACGTCACAGTTTATTGTATTTGTGTGTAGAAGCAGCATTGTAAAAATGTAAAAGATACTGTACAGCCAAATGTTGGCGCAATACTCGTCTGACGTGGAATTCACGATTCATAAACTGTACCAAGAATACAAGAAATCTTATTGAAAGTAAAAAACAGCTCTTACCAACGACAAATTGTCTGGTCTATATACACCAAATCAGCAGATTCTAAAAACTATGAGCCGCAAAGGGAGGCTGAAACATGACACAAACGTTTCTAGCATTGTAAAGTAATACAGTTACTTTTGGCGTGAATGTAATTTGTCTAGGGAGAGTGGGAAATGAATTGCGCAGGTACGATAGAGTAGGTATTTACCTGTGATAAGACGTGTTTGCTAAATGTGTAGTTGAAAAGACGTCTTATCTGCTTACCTGAGATAGTGGCACTGTCTCAAGACAGGTCTCAACCATTACGGGTGCAAGAGAGATTATGGTGAAAGAAATCGATTGTTGTAATATGTTTTAAAAATGCTAAAATGTTAATGGTAAAAAACTTATTTCGTATTTCATCTAAAATTTTAGGTGCGACGGATTGCGGTATCCTTGGAATTAAGACATGAGGAATAGTACGGAAACTCGGAAACTGCAATAGGAACGAGGATTTTGGAATTGTGGATTTTGGGGTACAGGTACACTGTATACGCCAATACGATGTTTTAAAAAATACAGTTACATACGAAACGAAAAACAACACATGGAAAAATTTCCTGCACGAAAAATTGTCAATGTGTGTGTGTGTATATGTCGAACTTCAGTTTTTCAGTAAACATTGCACCTGATTAAAATCAGACTTGCTTTATAACCCATTGGAAACATCGTTCGGGCCATTTGTAAGTTCTAAATATCATAGCCCTGCCTGTTAATTTACTGTGTATTGCCAGCCTGGTCTACTATCTGTTAATCTCTCAATTTGCACGTCCCACAAGAGTGACTATCGTTCATCGCTCCATTAGACATCCTACAACAGTGACTCTCTCTCTCTCTCTCTCTCTCTCTCGTTACACTCTCCACTTTCATATGTCACACACCAGTGACTGTCGTTACTCTCTCTACTTACATGTCCCACAATAATAACTATCGTTAATCTCTCTACTTACACGTCCCACAGAACAGAACTTCCACAGAACTTTCAAGCTATAGCCTAAGTCTCTTAATGTCCTTGAACCTAATGCTCTGATAGATGATTACCTTGTGTCGTTAGAGTTTGTTACTCGTTGCAATTTTAAAACTCACAGCTCCTACATTCATAGTCACACGGTCCACAAACTGCCTTGTTGTCCTCCCTTTCCATCCTCCCGTCATTAAAATAACTACGTTCTGATTATACGTTATTTTATGTTCCGTCTACAGCTCTTTATGTCTTAAAATTTTGTTTGTTCATTAAGTTTTATAAGAACTTCGTGATTATTCAGTTTACTCAGCCTAAAGGTCGTCGTCATACTCCCCTAAGGCAACGTGTGATGTGCTTCTACATGCGGTTTTATTAGCACTCCAGGTCTCAGATTCACACAATTCTAAACGCCAGACACAACTCCTTGTTAAGTTTTTCCGTATAAGATTGCTTATCCTACACGATATAATATGCTTAATCTTTCCATTAAACCTTATTTTCTCTTGCAATATACTAAGTTTAACTGTCCTATGTACAGTTTTCTCTCACGTAGGTCTAGAAACCTACTTACAAGATACTTGAAAATTGCTATTACATCTAACGCCTTACCACAAGCCGCAATGCTTATTTGGTGTACTTGCCTTCTAGTGACCAACACTTCACTTTTTCTAATTCACTGTATTTTTACTTTCGAATACATCTGAATTTCAGAAACAACTATTGAACCGGCTGTGGCTACAAGTTTGAATTAAAAGTAAGACTTGAGCAAGGTTGCTGCAGTATTCTTTAGAAAACTGATGTTATATGTTTATCTAATTTTGTAACATATATTTTAATCTCGAATATAAGTTGTTTAAAATAAAACTATTTAGTGTACTAACATCTAACTGAACTGATACAAACAAGCTGTTATGACTATTTAGATCATTACTATAATTTACATATTTATTTACATTTATGTCAAATGGTTTTTCTAAATTTTACATAAGAAATGAGACAATAAAAGAACAGTTACAAGTTTTTGACTTGAATGGGAAATTAAAAAAAAAATTACAAACAACGGTAGAAAGAACACTTAGAATGAATGTCAGATTCCAGAATGCCAAACAAGTCTTGAAATACTAACCTATATGACACAGGTAGACCCAGGAAGAGATGGCTGAAGGATTTTTGAAGGGGGAACAGGCAGCACCTTGCTGTCTGTCGTATTGTTAAGATGATGATGATGATGATTTACAATTGTTATTATTATTATTTTACAAATGGATAACAAATGATTAGTATCAAATGATGGATTTTACAAATGATTAGTATCAAATGATGGATTTACAAATGATTAGTATCATTTTTATAATCATTATTATATAAATTATTAACAGAAATTGGGCTCGTTTTATATTGCAACAGACCAAACTTTATTATTGTAATAAGGATATTGTGAGTGTGTAAAAATCGATACAAGTCTATTATGGAGGAGATGAAAAATTTTTTATTATATACAAATATTGTTTATAAAGATGTATAATGTATTTTAAATTGTCATGTATTGATAATATATTTAATTGTTTGTATTGTTCGATAATATAAATCAATTTTACTTGTTTGCTGCAACGTCCTCCTCTCGTCTCGTCGGTCCCGTCTTGGCGTCCTCTTCTTCCTGTCCCTCCTTCCTGGTGTCCTCTTCGTCCTGGCGTCCTCTTCTCTCTTCGTCCTCTTCTACAGCTTCACTCTTTCCTGGTGTCCTCTTCGTCTCGTCGTCCTCTTCTACAGCAAGCGGCTCCAGCGGCGATATTTCACAGAGTCTCGTAGTTATGTTTGACTGCTTCCACGATATCTTGTAGAGTCTTTAAGTTCCCTGAGCGGATATCTTAACTTACGCGAAACAGCACTGTATTATATTTTATATTTTATCTAATTATTTACCCTCTCGGTTCTTATCGCAAAACTTCGTTAAGAATTTCAAGGTTTAAAGTTTATTTTATATAATATATTTCTACGTTTATAAGAGAACAACTCTCTTCACCGGGCACAACTTCCCCTAGCAACGTCGACAGACAGACTGTGTCCATCCTAGCTCTGCAACGTATGAATCTCACTGAATTTGCTGTATTTTGATAGGCGAAGCCCAAGTCACATGATTGATGGAACGACCAGATACACAAATTTCATGAAAAACTTTGCATAATTTAGCATAGTCCTGCATGGAAATTATCTACAAATTTTATTACCCTATCATTGATAAGAGTTACACTTGAGTTTTTCTTTACTTAAAAATCCATATTTCTAAAATAGTTACAAACTTCAGAGTATACACAAATCAAAGCTATTTACTTAAGTAATTCCTTGTCAATTTTTCATGTAAATCGGTTAACTATCACTGCCGCTATAGCGATCGCAGATTATCACACCCACACCAATTCATACAAAAAATACATGACAATATAGTACATTTTTTTATGAATATTTTGGTGTAACCTAAATGGTTATCAATTTTTAAATACAAAACTTATGACTAAAAGACCAAATATAACACAAAACAAATTTAAACAAGAAAATGCTCGTCAAATCACAAACAAGTCTATTATGGAGGAGATGAAAAATTATTTGTTATACACACAAATATAGTTTTAAAGAGGTATATTGTATTATAAATTGTCATGTATTGTAACTTGCAATAATAGTTTATAATGTTCGATACTATATCGGTTTTACTTGATTGAGGCTACGACCTCAGTACGTGCAATCCTCCACTTCCTACTGCCGCTCCAGTCCTGGCGTCCTCTTCTTCTGCGTCACTCCTTCCTGGCGTTCTCTTCGTCCTGGCGTCCTCTTCTTCCCGCGTCCTCTTCGTCCGACGTCCTCTTCGTCTGGCGTCCTCTTCGTCTTATCGTCCTTTTCTCAAATACGTTAAACACACAATGCTTATTATTTTCCCTAAAATAGTTTATTATTAATTGATATGTAAATTTTATCAACCTCAGGGTGAATATGGGTATCAATTTAATAAGGTGTATTAGTCGTACACCTTCCACGCAATCTTGAAGTGTCTTTAAATTCCCTAAGCGGATATCTTAACTTACACGAAAAGCACTATACTATATTATAATTCTATTTAAATAATTGACCCACTCGGCTCTGTACGCAGAACTTCGTACAGAATACCAAGGATTATATTAAGTTATACTTTTCTATATTCGCTCGAGAATAACTCTCACGCACGAGCACAACTTCACCTTGCAACTTCTACAGACAGAATGTGTCGATCTTTACTCTACAGAGAATGAATGTTACTGAATTTAGTGTTTTCCGATTGGCTAAACCCAAGTCACATGATTGATGCAATCAACAGATATAAACTTTTCCAGAAAGAGTTTGTATAAATATGCACTAAATTGCATTGAATTATCTACAAATTTTTATGACCCTATTAATGATAAGTGTTTCAAATTGAGTTTTCCTCCTTAAAAAACCATATTTCTAAAACAGTTATGAACCATAGAGTACACATAAATTGAAGCTATTTACATACATAATTCCTTGTCAAAGTTTCACGTCGATCGGTTAATTACCGCGGAAGATATAGCGATCACACGTTATCACACGCGCACAAATTCACTCAAAAAATACATGACAATAAAGAACATCTTTTTATGAATAATTTGGTATACCCTACATGCTTATCAATTTCTAAATACAAAATTTACGGTTAAAAGACAAAGTATTACATAAAACCAATTTAAACATGAAAATGCTCGTCATCCATGTGCTCTGATAAAAATAACATAGCTTATCATCCTGTATTCCGTTGCAATATATATACTCGTATATATATTTTATGTAACATTACATAACCCCTGCCCAGTACTGATATGTAATAAAGAAGTATGCATGTAATCATAAGAATAATAAAAAAAGTAATTACCCATTCAAAAAGTCAGAAATGGGGATTATGAATCATACTATACAAACCTTTGTACCACAAAACACTGTAGCAATTGAAAACAATGTACTAAGTGTAAACATAAAAGTGCGGTGTGTGCAAAGTGAAACATAGTATGTTATGTGGAAGTGATAAAAATATAAAAAGGACATCTCACAAAATTGTGATGCAGATGCAAGATGCAGTATTATAGTAATAAACTGTAATACTAATGATAAGTTGTTGTAGTTTTCTGTAGTTAGGCCAAAAAGGCAATATCACTGTAATTAATATATTATTTTTGTTTATGCTTAAAGGAATCCAGGGTTATATCAAACTAATAAAGGCTAATTAATATAATATTGAGAGATGGAGTGGAAAACAAAATAATGTAGAGTAAGAATACATTAACTGAAATATGTCATAAATAAACTAAAATAAAAATCATTAAATTAAACAATACCGGTAGCCAAACTTAAGTAAAGATGTGAAAAACAACCTTATATAAATTAAATTTAATTATAGGTAAAATTGGTAAAGGAGTATTTTTTCTGAAAGAAGAAATGAAATAATAATAATTAATACTAGCCTATTTACTAAAACGGTACCTAGGTTAGCCAATAAAAACCACCAATTTCTTGGTTACCAAGAGTAACTAATCAACAAGAAATTAAATTAATTGTAAAATGGTATTCAAAGTGATCAGATGAAAAAAAGTAATGTCCTTTAAAATTAAAAAAAAATAATAACTATCATTCGTAAAAAATCCCTACAAAATTAATGAAACGAGTCAGCAACATCCACTACACTAGAGACATCCTTGGAACACAATAAATCACGCCAGAAAATCGATGAAAACCGTAATCCAGCTAAACATCTCTCGGCCTAGATCTCGGAACTACAATTCTTTGGGTGAGATCGTTTCCTTTCATAAATAAAAAAATTACAAATCACAAATAAGTATAGAACACTAGAAACAGCACCACCTCTTTCAATTCATAAGAAAACAAGGTGAATATAATAAACTTTATTTAATTAACCAAAAATCAGTAAAAATGTGTGGTTACTAGGAACGTTCCGGCAGCCATCTTTATTGGTGTTCGTTTTTCTGTGAAGATACGTAGTCTGCGCTCTGGCGGTTTAAAAAGAAACTTAAAGAATCAGATTTTAAAATAAACAAATATTATTTAATGTAAAGTATGATTCTAATAAATATGCATTTCTGACTTTTTTAGAGTTCAAAGAACCTTAAATAACCCTGGGATATATATATAATTAATTAATTTTCTTTCTAAAAAACTGTATTTGAAATCATTTGTTGTGTTATATGTAATCTAAAACTAATATTGAGAAAATGTTGTGATATCGAAAAATAATCGATTGTGAACTAATGATTACAAGACAATAATTTTTATTGGATTAAAATCAATTAAATAAAGACCTTTCTTTTAGATAATTGACGGTGTACTATTTCTGGTAGATAGTAGTTTGTTACAGGAAAAGAAGGAATAGCAGAGAACAGTAAGATAATTAACCCAGTCATCAGAAATTATTAAGTACGGCAAAATAACATAACCTTAAATGGGTTCGTCAATAGAAAACAGCTGATGCAACGCGCGGAAAATTTTTAAACGACTAGATCGTATACAAAGAGAGTAATTCTCTTTCTCTCTATCACTCTCTCTCCTACCTATTTTCAAACAACTGCCCTGATATAATACAAAATAAAGAGAACTTCGTCAATATTTTTCATAATCACATACTCTCGATTTAAAAAATAAAAACAAACACTTTTGTAAGATACTAACATATTGCACATAACAGATAAATAGACGTAAACCCGATACAGTGGTTTCTTGTTACAAATGATGCTAACAACGTAGGGCTTAAAAAGAAGTCAACCCGTTCAGTTAGAAAATGTTACAATACATATATATATACATATATTGCAACAATACATATATGTGCATATTTGCCAAGGGCGGTATGTTTTATATTGTAATTTGCGTAAATAGAATAAGGAACATTTTTATACAATTTTGTGCAAGAAAATGCAGGCTGGAGCCTGTCAAAAAGTGACACCTACTTCGATAGTTAAAAATACGGCGTGTGTGTGTTTGTGTGCGTGAAGCCAGTTGCGACAAGAATATGGGGTGAGTGTACGAATTGCTTGTTCCAATTAATCCGGTCTTAACAGGATTATAATAAACTAATTATTTGTGTTTTAAACCTGTAAGCAAAGACTTACGCCAAATATAAAGACACCATTACATTAAGGGATTTTTAACTAGTATGGTGATGTAAAATTTATTTCCCGAAGTGCATTAATAAAGATGCTCACAAATTAATATTAATTATTAGTGTAATTGAAGAGTAATTAATATATGTGGTATATGTGAGTGACCAGAAAAAATTACGCAAACAATGATATCGCTCATGTGATAAGAATGGTCATGAGTTCGCGATAATTAAACAAAAAGTGAGTGTAATAAAAAGGACGCTTTGGCGCGAACTGGCAATCTCTAGCTTGTCGAAAGCAGGCCTGTACCTGTCAAATCCGCACCAGTATAAATACCACTGGCAATTTTGGGCGATCACACACTCAGACTCAAGAAATCTACAGACGACGTTACGCTGCCCGTTTGCAGATCGACATGGACACACACACACACACACACACACACACACACACACACACACACACACACACACACACACACACACACACACACACACACACACACCACCACCACCACCACACTCACACCAAGACGTATGGAGGAATTCTGGAGCATCAACAACAACAACACTTAGAGACAACGACCACAGCAGCAGAATCATCATCATCATCGTCATCATACTCTCAGGATTCTGGACACACACACACGCGCAACGGTAACGGCAGATAAACGCAGGTGCTAAAAAAAATTATATTTTATTGTGAAGGAAGCTCTCGAAAAGAACTTAAATATGAACAAATAATAATTAGAGTTTTAAAGTAAAATTGTAGGTAGATAAGAGAGTGTAATTTAACAACAACTTGTAGAAAGGAAATTCTAATCCTTTGTTGTATTTTTGGGTGTGTCAGTATAAATCAATAATAGATTGGAAATACAGTCAATGTAAAATCATTTTTATTTGTTTATAGCAACAATACTATCATTCGTGAATCTTCATATTATTTGTTGGTAAATGAGTTGCTATCAGTAATTACAATTTGAGATAATTTCAGACACCCAAATGTAAAGAATTTAAATAACTTGTTTAACATGTTTGGTTAGTTAATAAGATTATTTGGGTGTGTATTTTTGTTGTATGTTATGATTAGCATAGCAGGCTACAGATTTGTAAATCTTGTAAAGGTGAATATTTATTTGTATAATGTTTGAAGTTTTAATAGTTAAATATTTTTCTATCAAGTAATAAATCTTAGAATGATTATTTTGAAACGGTTTAATTAATATTTTATGTCAACAACATCTCACTCCTATTTGACGCAAAGAGAAACAAAATCCTGCGACGTGGCCGGTGTAATACATATTATAGTTGCGTTTAGAATAACATAATATTTGTATAATTGTTGTAACATTGCATAATAAATTGGTGCAGCCAACGTGGGGTTCGATATTAAAAGAAGCCATAATATATTGGTGTAGCCAACGTGAGGCACGATATTAAAACGTTCCATGATAAATTGGCATGCTCGATAGTCAATGAACCATAATAATTTGGTTCAGAATTACTAAGTGTATTTTTATTAATATTATTATATTGTAATTTTAATATTGTTGTGTATTTCACAACTGGCGCTCAACAAAACTAAAAGAGGAGAGAAATTTTTGGTATGAGATGATTTATAATAATAACAAATATAAATAAATAATATTAACTAAAAACCAATAGAGTCGCTGTTTACCAATAATAATTATTTGAAAATAGAATATAAATACTAAAATTAAAAGTTTAAATCAGAAAATAGGCAAATTAAAACAAGATAATTGAAAATGACAGAAAGTTAAATAAACAAAGACAAGATAATGTCCAACTGAAAGATGAATTAAATAAAAATATGAATAAACAAACAGATGATTTAAAAGAAGATTCAAATAATACACTAAGCGAATTAAAGCAAGAGATCTCAGATAGAACTACACAATTAACTGATAAAATTAACAATACGAATAAGTGCATAGATGCATTAGAATTTAAAGCTGAATGCAAAGAGTTTAAAGAACAGAAAGCATAATGGTCGAAATAATTAAAAGATAGTGTGAACCAAGTAGCTGAAAAATGGAATGAAAATTTGTAGTAGCAAAGCAAGAGCAGTATATGGAAATAAAAGCAGTCAGTGAACAAGTCCACGAAAACATCAATATGACCAGGAGTTGGAAGCCAGAGTAATAAGGTTGGAAATTGCCGTAGTCGTGCCTAATAAAGCCACAAAGGAATATTCTAGTGAAATAGATACACTAGGGAAAAATCAACGTGGAAAGGTAAAATGTCTAAAAACGGAATTGATGATGGGAGCAACGCAGATAATGGTGGGTCCAACACTGAGTGATGAAAGGACAAAACTGTTACTGAACTGTGAACAAGAAATGGAGTTAACAGGTAACGCTGTAATTTATAAAGAGAAAAATAGCTTTATAAGTAAACATTTCCAAGAATATGCTGTAAGATGGTACACGAGTGCTCGATATAATTTAGCTACGAATGAACAACTTGGAAACTCATTTGAAGGTTGCTATGGGAATATGCACACGCAAAACCAAATACGAGACCAATTAGAAGATGGTAAGTATCAAGGTAAAGATACACTCACCGTTGGGGAGTATCTAACACATCGTGTCGAAAGAAGTAAATACCTAAGATCGAGTTTGGCACAACACAAAGTGGTACGTAATTTTGTACATCACTTTCACAGAGGTAGTAGATTCGCCAGTAAAACACTAAGAATTAAAACGATTAAAGAATTGATAATATTACTCGCACAACCCGAACACATGTTTCGCACCGAGTACAGAAATAAAACTAACTTTATACTAAGTGTTGCGGTTTGGAAGCTCTTGATGATTCGCGAGTTATTCCAAAGACGCTAAGCAGGAAAGGCTGGATTGTATATAAGAAAGAAGTGGACTGTATTACGAATATTTGACATGCGTTTATTGTAATTTTGAAGTATTGGTTATGATCGGCACGTGCGGATGCATTTGAGGCAATAACGCCCGAAAATTAGTTTTGTACGAAATCGTGGTCCATTGTAGATGGACGCAGGTAGTCTGAATTAAATTGAATCTTATAAACACATATTTAAAATTGTCCAGAAGCCGCGGCTGGAAGAGAAATGTTTTACGAGATATCCGCTCGGAGCCTTGTTAGAAACTAAACTAAACTTGTCAGCCGACGGCCGAGATGACCGGCGGCAGCGTTTAATAAGCGCGTGACGTCATCCGCTCGTGCCGTATTGCGGCGGTACACCGCGTACAGCTTATAAACAAGTACAAAGTTTAAACACTAAGAAAAGAGAAAAATACAGCTGACCCTTCGGTGGCAGGTAAGGGCAGAGAATTGAGAGAGAGGTAAACAAAACGTGTTTGTACAATTAATTCGCTTTATACTAGTGCGTATAGAGAGAGTGGGGAAAAAGGTGGAAATAAGCCCACAATAAAAATGTAGCGTCATAACTACACACAAAGATTACAATGATCATTGTTATGTACACAGAACAATTATAATATTATGCGGATGTCTATCTTTTATTATGACCAGAGCCGAGTCACATGGAGAGAGAATCAGAGTGAGCAATATAAGCCGGTAACACAAGGTATAACAGCAAGTGCGTGTCTCGACGACGACAATACAAGCAAAAACAGGATGTATGTTTATATTCGGGGAAAGAATTTTTGTCACACGCCACAATAGAGTTTGTTTCTCACATACCGATTAAAATATTTACTTTAATAAGGCGTTTTAAAAAGCAATTGTAATATAGTTAATAAGATGTAATTACAATTATAAGTTACACATATATTTGTGTAAATATATTTTTGTATTTGAACCACCTGGGGAATATATGCAACAATACATATATGTGGATATTTGCCCAGGGCGGTATGTTTTATATTGTAATTAGCGTAAATGGAATAAGGAACAGTTTTATACAATTTAGTGCAAGGAAATGCAGGCTGGAGCCTGTCAAAAAGGGACACCTGATTCGATAGTTAAAAACACGGCGTGGGTGTGTTTGTGTGCTTGAAGCCAGCTGCGACAAGAATATGGGATGAGTGTACGAATTGTTTATTCCAATTAATCCGGTATTAACAGGATTATAATAAACTAATTACTTGTGTTAAACCTGTAAGCAAAGACTTACGCCAAATATAAAGACACCATTACATTAAGGGATTTTTAACTAGTATGGTGATATAAAATTTATTTCCCGAGATGCAATACTAAAGATGGTAACAAATTAATATTATTTACGAGTATAATTGAAAAGTAATTAATATGTGTGGTATATGTGAGTGACCAGAAAAAATTACGCAAACAATAATATCGCTCATGTGACAAGGATGATCATGAGTTCGAGATAATTAACCAAAAGTGAGTGTAATAAAAAGGACGCCTTGGCGCGAACTGGCAATCTTTAGCTTGTCGAAAGCAGGCCTGTACCTGTCAAATCGGCAGCAGTATAATTACCACTGGCAATTTTGGGCGATCACACACTCAGACTCAAGAAATCTACAGACGACGTTACGCTGCCCATTTGCAGATCGACATGGACACACACACACACACACACCCCACCACACTCACACCAAGACGTAAGGAGGAATTCTGGAGCATCAACAACAACAACACTTAGAGGCAACGACCACAGCAGCAGAATCATCATCATCATCATCATCATCATCATCACACTCTCAGGATTCTGGACACACACAAACGCGCAACGGTAACGACAGATAAACGCAGATGATAAAAAAATTATATTTTATTGTGAAGAAAGCTCTCGAAAAGAACTTAAATATGAACAAATAATAATTAGAGTTTTAAAGTAAAATAGTAGGTAGATAAGAGAGTGTAATTTAACAAAAAATTGTAGAAAAGGAATTCTAATCGTTTGTTGTATTTTTGGGTGTGTCAGTATAAGTCAATAATAGATTGGAGGTAAATGTAATATAATTTTTTTTGTTTATAGCAACAATAAATTCATTCGTAAATCTTAATATTATTTTGTTGGTACATGAGTTGCTATCATTAATTAAAATTTGAGTTAATTTTAGACACACAAATGAAAAGAATATAAATAACATGTTTAACATGTTTGGTTTTTTAACAAGAATATTTGGGTGTGTATTTTTGTTGTATGTTATGAATAGCATAGCAGGGTACAGATTTGTAAAGCTTGTAAAGGTGAATATTTATTTGTATAATGTTTGAAGTTTTAATAGTTAAATATTTTTCTATCAAGTAATAAATCTTAGAATGATTATTTTGAAACGGGTTTAATTAATATTTTGTGTCAACAACATCTCACTCCTCTTTAAAAATTATTTAATTATTGTGCAACTACACTGTACATATACTTGACGCAACGAGAAACAAAATCCTGCGACCTGGCCGGTGTAATACATATTATAGTTGCGTTGAGAATAAGATAATATATTTGTATAATTGTTGTAACGTTGCAATATACACATACAATCTCGTTTCGTTTTGTTTAAAGTGTCATTATTTTGATTTATTTTTTTACACTAAGCGTTCTTATTTCCAATCGTAAAAAAATATTCAAACAACTTCTAGGTTGCCATTATAAAATACAAATTTTCCAAATTACGTAAGAAATAAAATTTGTGGCAGACAGATGCCTGTTTTCTGCACTATGAAACGTTAAACGTGTTCATTACACAATAGCGTGAGCTGAATCTCACTAATGGACTCGCTGCTACGACGTCTCTTTACATACCATTAGCAAACCCGTGTGCATGGTAATATGTTTAACTTCAAACGCTTATTGTTTGCATGGATTCTGTATACATTTACACTCATGTATGTTTAATTTGGTTAGCAATATTTGCTCATGCTGTTGAATAAAGAACGTATATAAAGAAACGTTTATAATGTTTTGTAACAAATGCTTCGTAATGGTTAGGAAAAGCTTAACTTTTCCTTTACAAAATATTTTCGTTAAGCAGGTAGGAAATGTAACTGAAGGTATAAAGAAACATTATTATTATTGTTATTATTATATTACTTTGTTGTTGTTATGGTTGTTGAGTTTGTTTTGGTTGTTAAGCAGACGTTGTTCTAGTGCTCTTGAATATATGGCAATTGAATGTAGTGTTTTTGTGTTGGTTGTTTTCGGAGAAAGGTGTGGTGAAAACACGAGAATAGGGCTTGAGAACCAGTGTGTGTGAGTGGTTGGTTAATTAGTGACCTATTATAGGTAAAAAGTGATTATTTGGTGGCCCTAAAGTAGGACTAGGGTATAATATTGTGAACTAGTTAGTAGTTAAATAGACATGTTTGAACTAAGTGTAGAACTGCGCATGTCTACTCAAAATTTTTGAACACATTCATACTACATTTCTAGAATAGTGTAGGATAGGAAGGTAATATTTGAAGACAGAAATTAGCAAATTAATAGGATAGTATTTTGGTACAGGAAACAGCTGATTGAAAAGTCGTCATATTGGTTGGCTTTCAGTACCGTAATTGACCTTTGGTAGTAAGTTTGCACAGGTACAGAGTAGACAGCTGTTGAGGTTAGAGTACCGTAGTTTGGTGCCATTCCCACACATAAGGGAAATTTACCTTTCAGGAGGAAAATTGGACTTAGAATATTTGTCATCAGTGCATCAGTGCTGTATAGGACTTAGTTACTTTTTCTGTAGAGAACTTTGGAAATTTTTGGTTTGTTAATACAATAAGGTGTAAATAGGACTTAGTCATTGTTCATAGTCATCCATAAAGTGTAGTACTTCAGATGTAATCCGAATCGGATTAATTGTAAATTTTTGGTGAATTTTATTTTTGGACTTTAGACCTTTGAGAGCTTAGAGAGATTTTCTTTCGATTTTGTTTTTGTGTATACAAGTACAAAGTGAATAGGAATACTTGTTGTAAGACAATTTATTAAATTTTTGAGCTCTATAGAGAGCTTTAAAATTTGTGTGTGTCGGATTGTGGCTTTATTATAAAGTTGAATTAGTCTAAATATTAATCATTGCTGTAGTATATTAATATGGAAAACAGTCCCAATACAGCGGAAGGAACGCCGAGCACCTTCGCGAAAAGGTCGCGGGTGCAAAGAACTCCTCCGGGGAGTACACAGAGAGTTGGGGCAAACAACTGCCCAGAAGATGCCTGCAGGCAAGAGCTCTGCAGATGAACAGAGAGTGCCGGACACGAGCAACGAGGGGGAGATGTGGCGATACTGTCGCTTTCTTCTCAGCAGCATGAAGACTGCCACGGACAGGCAGAAAAAATCTCAACGGAGGTGAAATCTGTCGTGTCCAAACTACGGGAGGCGTTGGAAGTCCTCGAGTTCCTGCGAGCACCCAAGTAGGTGAAGGAGCAGACCGTGCCACACAGACGGAGGAGGGCCAAGAAAGTGGGTTCTCGTTTTCTGCGGGAGGTGGCAGTAAGCGAGCTGCCACCAGCCCCCTTCCACAGAGAACCACAGATAAGAAAAAGGTAAAAGAAGACACACCCAGTGTATGGCAGACGGTGCAGTCCAGGAGATAAGTCTGCGAAGCGAAATGACGGCTACAGAAGAAGGAGCCCGGGAAGGAGGGCAAGGCCCCGGCGACCTAAGAGGAGTAGGACGCGTCCACCGATGGCTCGACCCGAGGCTTTGCTCATCAAGCCTGCAGAGGGGAAGACATTTGCGGAGTTCCTGACACAGGTCAGGAGAGATGCCAACCCGTAGACGACGGGAACTGAAATCAGGTCCGTCCGCCGCACTCGCTATGGGGATGTTCTCCTGGAGTTGTGATCTAAGACCACCAATAAGGAGGGCTTCTGTAAGGTGTTGCGGGGAGTGTTGGGCGAGTCTGCTTCTGTCCGCAGCCTGGAACCCAGGACAACTCTTGAGATAAGGGACCTTGACTGCCTCACAACAGAAGAGGGGTCCGTAATGCCGTCAAACGCGATGCAGATGACCTGGCTGGGGACATGAGAGTGACGATGACGAAGGCAAACACCCGGGAGCAGAAGATGGCGATTGTGGAGCTGGGGGAGCGAGGAGCTGCTAAACACCTCGAAACTGGCCACATAAATATCGGATGCGTGTATGGCAGAGTGCGCCGAATGGCCCTGGTGATGCGCTGTTACGCCTGCTTTAGTTTTGGCCATCGTCAGGCGGACTGCAAAGGGCACGGAAGAAAGAAGGCAGTTGTATGCATACAGTGTGGCTGTGCGGGCCATCTGAAAAAAGACTGCCAAGCAGAGCCGAGGTGTTTCCTCTGCGAGAAGCGTGGTTTGGACTCCGATGCTCTGAAACATGTTCCCTTCTCCAGGGAAACCTGCATAGGAGCATGACGGCGGACGCCCTCCTGGAGCAGCTGAAGCTGGACGTGGGTGCCAATCTTCTGATCATCAGCGAGCAGCACCACGATAGAGACGAACCGGGATGTTATGCTGACTTACTCGAGACGGCTGCAATCTGGATTTCCGACCCGACCGTGCCGCTTCCTTCAACCCATGGTGCTGGATGTGGTTTCGGGTAGGTGAGATGAGAGGACATCACTTATGTGAGCTGCGACATCACCCTTATCGAGACCATCCGCGAATGTCGTGAGAAATTGGACAAATTGGAAGACACGATTCGTGAGATGGAAGGACTCTGCGTGGTCGCTGGAGACTTCAACCCCAAAGGGGTGGAGTGGAGAATGCCTGCGACGTGCGCCAGGAAACGGTACGTGTTAAAGGTGGCAGTATGTGTCGGATTCGCAGTGGTCAATGTGGGCGGTGTCTCAACTTTTAGAAGACCTGGTTACGCCGAAACAATCCCGGACATCACTTTGGTATCCGATGCATTGGCGCACAGCGTCATGAACTGGGAGGTGTTGGAAGATTATACTGGTAGTGATCACCTGTATATCACTTTCACCCTGCGGAGAGTTCAGCATTCGCCCATAGCTGAACCCAGCCGAACACCTGACTGAAACGTGTCCAAACTGGACTTGGTTTTGTTGCAGGACGTCATCGCGATCCGAAAGGAGGCGGTGATGAACAGCTTGGGACCGACAGAGGAAGTCATCGATGCGGCAATGCGCCTCATACGGAATGTTTGCGATGTGTCTATGCCCAGGAGAGCGAGACGCCGCGGGGGAAAGACAGTGGCGTACGGTGGACAGGCGAGATTGCTGACCTCAGGAGACGTTGCTTGCGCTCGCGTCGCATGGCGACCAGAAACAGACAGAGAAACGCGATTGCAGCAGCTGAAGCGCAAGACGAATATCGGCTCGCCAGAAAAAGACTGAAGGAGGCCATCAACAGAAGCAAGCGGCTCAAGTGGGAGACCCTCAGGAGTGATCTAGATTCTGATCCCTGATGTCTGGGGTACAGGCTTGTAATGAGCACGCTTGGACCCCGGCCTCCTAGCCCAAGGATGGACGTAAATCAGATGCGCTTCATCGTGGACGACCTATTTCCTCGTCACCCACTGAGGGATCGTGAGGAATATCCAGGCCCGTTGGAAGACGTCCCGAATTTTAGTGAGGACGAGCTATCACTAGCTGCTAGCTCCCTGCGCAACAAGAAGGCACCAGGGCCGGATGGTATACCTGCGGAAGTGCTGAGGGTGGCCGCTAGATCCTCACCCCAGGTGCTACTTAATATGTACAACCGCTGCCTCAAAGACGGAGTCTTCCCGAAGAGGTGGAAGATCCAGAGACTAGTCTTAGTCAGGAATGGGAAGGGCGGCACGAATTCCCCGTCGGCATACAGACCTCTTTGTATGCTGCACACGGCAGGGAAACTACTGGAACGTCTACTCTAGCAGGGAATCATGGTTTTCAATCATGTCTCGAATGCACTTTTTTGTATAGCCTCCAGTTCACTATGCGGTGTTTCGTTTACGCCTTTAACATTGCTTTTGTGGTATTTTTATTGCTGGACAGAAGCAAAGACGTCACATCGGAAAACGAAGCAATGATAATGATTCTTTGTTAATTTTGTTCGCAGAATGTACAAAACATTGCCTAATACATGAATAAACAACTTACTCAATTAACTGTCAAATCTAAACTATGCATCCAACAAGACTAACGTTTTAGCCGCTTCTCACTAACAGGCTTGCCAACACACTTACAAACAGGTTACACCTGTGGCGCGAAAAATTCGTAAATTCCATGAGCACTATTAATCACACTTTGTGTACATAAATATGGGTGTTTGAGTGTGTTCATATCACAGATGAGGAGCACAACACACGGAAAATAATTTGAATTGCTTACTTCTTCTTTACTTTTTTGTTTATTAAAAGCTTTATCATTTAAGCTAACTATATAAATGAACATTACCACATACATTAAATTACACAAACAAGCAATGACAAGTGTCTCTATAAACTTGAGACACATAGATCATTCTTAAGTGACATTCGTAAGCATCAGTGAAATTCTTCCCATTTAATGTAAATTGTACTACATTTATTTGTCAACTAGAATTTACAAATGATTACGCACAGGTAACTGTAATGTTTGAGAGTAATTGTAACATCTGCTTTAAAGACCAGTTAAGTTTTTTAAATATTTTTAATCGAAAATTGTGAAGATTATTTTAACACTTTATTAAAGTGGATTGGCTGTGTAATTTACATAGATGTTACAAATTGGTTACAACTCGCTGGATGAAATTATGGTGGCAGTAGATCTTGAAACACATAAAAATACAGGTATACGCATTTCCATTATTATCTATTCTTATTCTTCTTCTCCTCCTCTTCCTCCTACTACTCCTCCTCCTCCTCCTCCTCCTCCACTCCTCCTCCTTCTTCTTCTTCTTCTTCTTCCTCTTCTTCTTCTTCTTCTTCTTCTTCTTCTTCTTCTTCTTCTTCTTCTTCTTCTTCTTCTTCTTCTTCTTCTTATTATTATTATTATTATTCTTATATACTCTGTTATACCGTTCCCTTTCCTTGTCATTTATTGATCCATCATCATTCTTCTAAGCCTCTGTTCGTAGCTTGTTCCTTATTCTAGTGTTCAGAGCTTAGGTATTTTTCCACCTGAGGTATTTACTTTTTTAGGGTATACATCTTAAATGGTCAGAAGTATGAGCTCCTTTTATTACCTGTCTTCTTGCTGCCTCTTAAGTATTTCGGTCACTAGACACGTGTAACCCAAGATATTAAAAGTCGATAACCTGGTGTGTAACGTTCCTTCCAATCAAAAAATTGTGATACATTTAAATATTTTGGCTCAGTTATTGGACAAATTGGTATATTCGATGAGGTAACTAAGACAAGTGATGAGGATATTGGGTGATAAAACACAAATACTCTACCTAAATTAATGTGAAATTATAGCTTTAGCCAAGGGACAATGAAAAGTGTGTTTCATTCACAGTACTGCTTAATATTTGTTTTTTTTTTTTATTAAAAAGGAATAAATCCGAAATTAGTACCAAGCCAGGTGTTGTTCAATCAAATATATTGCAACTTACCGTCTGTGACTTTCTGCAACGATGACTTCAATCTAAAGTTGACATGTTTCGGGACACTTCTCCCAACCTCAGAACTTAAAAGTATGTTCTTATATCATCAAACGATGATATAGTTGACAAATAATTAAAATATTAAAATCCAATTAAACAAAAACACAATACTTAATGTATAAAGTCGAGCGCGACGGTTAAACGGTGCACACCGTACGGTAGCTGACCGCGCACTGAATCAAGACTGACTCTTATCACGACAATAACGCAAAGCGGTGTCGTACAATATATTCGATTTAAAAAGCAGTTGATTGTTTAGGACAAGCGGCTTAGTATCAGCATTGTTATAAGCTCTGTAAATTTCGAACTCCTCAAGGGCGTTCATATATCGCCCTTTAGTATACAAAAGAAAAATGGGAAGGTAAGGCTTTGCCTTGACGCACGTGAGATAAACAATATGATTATTAACGATCGTACCTCACCTGGCGAAATTGATGAGGTACTGAAGAGATTTCACGGAACGAAGTTCATTACCACGTGGGATACCGTGTGCGGGTATTGGCAGATGGAGTTGCACCCAGCAAGCCGGCAATACATGGCGTTCATCTTCGAAGGGCGCAACTACCAGTTTAATAGGTTGCCCTTCGGATTAGTGAACTCAGTAGCGGTTTTTGTCGCCTGTATGGATCATATACTCGGACCAGAAGCGCTCCAATTCACGACTGTCTATGTTGATGATCTCCTAATAACATCAACCAATTGGGAAGAACACTGTTAGCGTGTGGAGCATGTCTTGAAGAAGCTGGCTGAAAATAATGTTACCCTTAAACTAGACAAGTCCAAGCTTATAGCTAAAGAAGTGCAATTCTCCTTTTTCATCAACAGAAAAAGTAGACGCCATACAACGATTCCCTATACCAAAAAACAGCAGGCAACTACAATCATTTTTATGCCTGTGTAACTACTATAGGAAGTTCCAAAATAATTATTCCGAACTGACGGCCCGATTTCAGTACCAGTTATCGTACAAGAATAAGTGGCGATGGGGTCAAGAACGAGACGAAACCTTCAAATCAATTAAGGAGAAGATCTTAGAAGCAGTGTTGCTCAACCATCCAGATTTTAACCGACCCTTCTTTCTAAATTGTGACGCTAGTAACATTAGCTTGGGATCAACACTGTACCAAGAAGACGAAAGTGGAAACCATCTAGTAGTGAGCTTTGCTAGCAGAACCCTTAACCAGTGTGAAAAGAACTACAACGTGACGGAGAAGGAACTGCTAAGTGTAGTCTTTGCCTGTGGGAAGTTTCGGACGTATATCCTCGGATATCCAGTGACCGTTCGAACAGATCACAAATCTATATCATTTCTGAGAAGATGCAAGTTAAGCCACGGTAGATTGACCAGATGGGTACTTGCCCTGCAGGAATACGATATACAGTGGGAGTATGTTCCTGAAAGTAAAAATGTAGTAGCCGACGTGTTGTCGAGAGTAAATCCGGAAGAAGAAACGTTCGAAGGCGAAAAGGAGAGCATCTTGAAGATCTATAATATTATTAAGGACAGATCCGATCTAGAAAAGATAGTGCAGGACATCAGCAGACACCAGCAGTCCGACCCGAAGTTAAACCACATTAAACTTCGTCTCTCCAGCCAAGATGACACAATAACCAAATATTATTGTGTACATAACGAAATATTATTCATCAAAACATCCCTTGATGAAGAGATATGGAAGATCATGATCCCTACTACAATCGAAAAGGATATCATCCTGGACTATCATCTACGATACGGTCACATGGGAGCCATGAAGGTGATCAAGGCTATAGAAGAGAATAGCCATATAAAAAATATAAATAGAAAGACGAGAAACTACCTCAAAACCTGTCTGATATGTCAATTGGTGAAAACCAACAATGAGAGAAAAGAGGGTATGATGATACCAATTACCTCACAAGCCAAACTGGAAAAGGTCTTTCTGGACATCTGTGGTCCATTTCCCCGCAGTGGCGGACTCCATCGATACAAATACATTAATATCATGATGGATCAATTCACGAAATTCACAAAACTGTACCCGGTGAACAGAGCCACCACTTTGAAGACTCTAAGAGTAATAACAGATCATTACATTCCAGAGATAGGGAGCCCGGCATCCATAATCACAGACCATGGAACGCAATTTAAGGGTAGGAGGTGGAAAAACACTGTAAATACGTTGGGCATTAAGACGTACAAGACATCTGTCTACCACCCCAGCAGTAATCCAGCTGAGAGGGTACTGCGAGAAGTCGGAAGAATATTACGGACTTATTGCCATAATCAACAAAGGAAGTGGCAAGAATATGTATTAGCTACTGAAGAATTCCTTAATTTGGCATATCACCCCGCTATAGGTACCACGCCATACACGGCAATGTATGAAAAATGCCTCCTAGAGAAATACTAGACATAATAGAATTCCCCATGAGTCAAGGATACAATTTCAATCGAATCAGATTCTACAATAAATTAGCAGAAGACCAGGAAAGGCGCAAGAACAAGTACCAAAAGGCGATTAAGAAAATAATAAGCTATGAAGTCGGAGAAAAGGTACTACTAAAAAACAGGGAATTACCCAGTACTTTGGAAGGCATTACCAAAAAGTTGTTACTGCTGTATACCGGCCCATACCTGATTATTAAAAACAATAATAACAATACGTATGTATTAAAGGATATCATTTCAAATAAAGTAAAAGGAACTTATAATCAATTATCAATTAAAAAATATATAGAGGAGAGATAAAAATGTTCAAAATTCAAAAAGTAGTAAGAACAGCTTACACCAAATGATTCGAATAACTATTATGAAGAATCAAAAGGAATTTTGATGAATAAAAAATTTCAAAATTCAAAACATTAGTAAGTACAACATACACCAAAATATTTGAAAAACTAAATGAATAAGATGGAAATTAGTTGAATAAAAATATCTAAAGTTAAAAAATAGTAAGTATAACTCATACGAATGATGAGAAATAACTCTTAAATATAAAAAGAGATTTGTAAGAAAGAGATACAAAATTCTAAAAAGAGTAAGAACGAATCACACTCATAATTTGAGTGAACTCTTACATAAAAGAATTTGAAGGTAAATGGAGTACAAATATAAAAACTCCCTCTCAAACTCTCCAGAGACCCCAAAAAAAAAAACAAAAAAAAACAGTTTCCAGTAAACAAAGAGAAAAACCAATGTTAAACAATTGGATAATTTAATGTTACCAGAACAATATATTAATAAATGTTAAAAATGTCAGAAGAAGGAATGAAACAAATCCTCATAAAAACCAGTGTTAATAAAAAAAAAATCCCTCAATAAACTATCACAGCTATAAAAAAACCATACTATAGTTTGTATGATAATGGTGACTATGCTAACAATGACCACTATTATAAATTATGTAAATGAGACAATTTAAGACAAAAATGATACAGAATTTCAAATGAAAAAAGAGAAGAAACCAGAATATCATACAATTTAATCAAAACAACTTAACCAAACTCACAAAGAAAATAATTTGATAAAGATGGAACAATGAAGAAGGACCAACTAAGTAGAGACCAAATATTAAGACCAGAACCCAAAAACCCTGGTACTATTAATGATAATATTGTTGTAATAACCACTGTTATAGTGATAAGTGATAAAGAATTAATTAATGTTATGCCATGAGCAATAAAATAACTCATTGGATACCAAATGAGAGAAAAAAACTAGATAAATGCTAATTAGTATGTAATCAAGATGAAATGATAAAACGATGAAATGTATATTATACCACATACCTAAACCACATAATATGGAATAAGCTTTAATAGAGAAGAAGAGTCAAGTGTATAAAAGTATTAATTGATATAAAATATTATGAAGTGAAGAATCTAAGGATGTTTAATTTAGTCAAAAGAGACTACTTTTACTGATTATTTATTTTTATGACTGGATGTAGAAAATTCCATCAGTCTTATATTTTGAGCAGAGATGATATTACCTCTGGGTTCAATTAATTGAAGTATTGGACAGCAGGGATTGAAGCCAAAAGTGCCACTCTGAACTGTTCCAATTCATTTTGTTAGGGAATGTTAGGGAGTAAACATACTGGTGAGGAAGCACCGAATAAGAAAGGATATAAAATGATAATGATATACACAAGATTGATGATTACTTATTAATGAAAAAAGGAAACTAATGAAGGAGATACACATCATCTGAGAGAAAGCAACGGTGGAAAAAGAAGGTATATAAAGTGAAATCATGAAGAAAATATGGTAAATAAAAAGAATTAGTAGTAATTATTTCATCCATACTAAGAGTATGATCTGAACTAATCACTTTTACAGGAGAGCATATGTAGCATAACAGAATTATCACATTAAAATTTTAACTTAATGCAACATAAATAAAGAAGAAAATGTCCATAGTGAGTGAGAATAATAAATTGGTTAAAGATTAAACTAATGAAACTGTACATTAAGTCAATAAAATGTTAATAAGAAAAAACAATAACAAAGAAAACTATTGGTCAATATACGAATAACCTACCATATATAAAAACCCAATAAACCAGCAGTATACCCAGTAGATTGGGGAAGCAGTAAAAAGGAAAGAAAAGAAAAAATAGGTAAAGAGGTGAAAACAATTTCAATAAGAGAAATTTATAAAGTCAAGAAGCAGAGAAACCACAAGACAAGAAATTTACTAATATAACATGGAAGAAAGGACCAAATATGTCAAGATTCCTAAAAAGAGCCTAGAAATAAGAAGACCTATTCCAAAAATGTTAATAAAGGAATACATACCATTGAACTAAATTAAAACCAATATATTTAGACCCAGTAACTCAAGTTTCAAGATACAATCCAAAGAAAACCGAATTTTAAACTAAATATAAGTATAATATGTAACAACCCAAAAGAGACTACCATAGTGTAGAATCCACTAAAAAGACTACCACAGTGTAGAACCCAATAAAATGAAGTGATGTAACAAAAATTAGAAACTACAGTGAGTGTAGTGAGAAACATAGCTAAAAAATCTATGAAAAAATATTCAATGAAGTGTAAATAACATAAAAGGACTACCATGAGTGTAGATAATACTAGTAAAACCATAACAATCAAAGACAGTCTAAGGACTGACAACATTATTAGTAATAAGGGTTTTTAAATTATATATAAGAAATACTACTACCCATAAAATGTTTTTTTTTAATTACAGTTAAGTAAATTGTGGGAAGGACAATAAATACCAAAGGACAGTTCATAACTGAGGGTATAACTAATAATAAGATGTTTGTTATTTATTGTTAATCAGATAATATATTAGATATAAGGTAATAATAGATATAAGATGTTTTTAATTACAGTTGGGTTGTTATCATAAGAGACATAATACAAAAGACAGTTAATGACTGACAGTATTACTAGTAATAGGATGTTTTTATTTTCTAATTAAATTATGTCCAGTGAATAAGAAGGATAAGATATTTTTGTTATAACTAAATAAGATAATTAAAAATAATAAGGATAAGATATTTTGTTATCATCGGATGATACAGTTAAAAATAATAGGAATAAGATATTTTTGTTATAATTAGGTGATATATGAAAAATAGTAGATAATAAGATGTTCTGTTGTATTCAAAATAATGTTAACTAATTTTCAAGTTTGTCAAGGCAGAGAGGCAAGTAGGAAATAGGAATGTTATAATTTTATTTAAAACTGTAAACCATATAAAAAGTACAAAGCAGATTAGCTAATACACCACTCTAGAAAACAGACCAGTAATGTAAACCAAAACCATCTATCAGAGAGTCAAACTTAATTAAATAATTTCAATCAAACTACATAATATAAGGAATAGAATTTAATCCATACAACTCAAAACTATGAAAATGTAATCAGTACAGATACAAGTAATAACGAATGGAATGACAAAGGAAGAAAATTAACTTCTTTTGGAAATAACTAATACTAGGCCTAAATTGGTAATCAACTCAGACTAAAAAGTAAATTAATCAATATTGAAGTGTTATAACAACAAAATTATGACCAACAAACAATAATCATATAGTGAGTAATATTATTTCATGGAAATATTATCAGAAAAACACTTGTAAACCATTTAAATACTAAATTTGTACAAAATATGAGGCCTACAATAAATATAAAAAATTGCAAATTTTAGGGTTATCTGAACTTAAAACAGACCCAGCTATATATCAAATTATGTAAAATTAATTTAAGAATATTGCTGATGAGTTAGATTTTTGCACAATTAATAAATAATTGAGTTACAGCAATAAATAGGAAAACTTGTTATGTATATTTAGAGATTGAAACAAATCCAAGGCATGTACTTCTATAAAAAAACAATGGGAAGAGGAAAAAGACATTTAATAAATTACCCCAAAACGACGACTTTCAGTCATCAGTCTATTGTTAATCGTTAATATGAACAGTTGAGAAATTACTGACAGAAGACCGAAAAAGTATAAATTAGTGCAAAAACCGTGAGTGCAGCCTCGAAAACTGTAACAGAGGTTAACTAAGTAAAGATAACACCAACAGATAATAATTAACACCTAACTAATCCAGAACAACGGCAAGAACATTATCTGATACGAGCACAAGAAATCATCTGCCATTTTGAAAGAATTTTACACCATATTAGCAGAACACGAATACAACACATTTGAACACCGAACACTGCACCAGTAAACCATCACGAAACGACATCGCAGAAGAAGAAAGAACACTCCACACTATATTCCAGGACAACTACAACTCCACAGAGAAGGGAAAACTCATTTATTTCCTAGGGAGAAGATCAACCAGCATCAGTATTACATCGCAGAGAAATCGAGGTGACGGCAGCCATACTTTATTTCTGAACGAGCACAAGACACCGCCTCCTTGAAGCCAGTGACGTCATTCGACGAATGGTTCGATATTACTTTTAATAATTGACAATTTACATAATAATATTGTTTTTTCAGCCATAATAATTTAGCTGTAAGAATTGTATCTTGTTCCTTGCCCTCTCTGACCATTTCGACAGTTAAAAGAATCCTAATTAATTAATCTTGTAAACATACATTTCGTCAATTTTGTTCGCTACCGACTTGAGCAAATATCAACCAATGCCTGGTCCACGCGCAGCCAGAATGGCGCATAATTTCAAATGTTAATAAATGAACATTATTCTTCAATTATAAGAGTTTGTATTTCTTTGTATAGTAAATGTTAGTTATTCTTTTCTTCTAAAAATAATTTAGAGTGATAAAATATAAACTTGAGAAGAAGAAGAGCAAAGTCAGAAGAGAGAATTGATAGATCTAACTACACAATTAAATTATTAATAGAACAAATAGTTTCGAAACACAAAAACTTAAATAATTAAATTAATTAATTAAACAAGAAAAAAATTAGTAAATTTTTATAACTTACAAAAATGTTTTATTATCAACAAATCAAACTTTATTATCATACAATATTTATATTTAATTTATTATTTGTAATTGGGATTAATTACCAATTGGTGAATCCAAAGTGGAGCTTTATCATCGGCGAGTTCAACACCGAGATTCAGAAAAATTTTATTAGTATCACAATAATTCTTTCTATACATTATATCTACTTAATTTTTATATTTGCAGATTTACTACAATATACATGTCAATTGAATTACCCATTGATATACAATCATTAATTTTCAACCAGTTTTAAATTGCAATACAAATTTATGAGAGCAAAGTGTACGTAAATATTTAATACACACCCATCACTCCATCTGTTTATAGTGCAATTTTACACTATTGCAGTATACGAGGTTTGATAACAAACGTCAAGCAAATTTTATATATTTGAAAAATTATACCTTGGTTTATTTAAATTTTCATTGAACTTTGAAAATATTCTTATTCGGATATCAATGATTTCACACACGTTTTCACAATATTATAATCATGTCTCGAATGCACTTTTTTGTATAGCCTCCAGGTCACAATGCGGTGTTTCGTTTACGCCTTTAACATTGCTTTTGTGGTATTTTTATTGCTGGACAGAAGGAAAGATGTAACATCGGAAAGATGTTTGCAGAATGTACAAAAAATTGCCTAATACATGACTAAACAACTTACTCAATTATCTGTCAAATCTAAACTATGCATCCAACAAGACTAACGTTTTAGCCGCTTCTCACTAACAGGCTAGACAAAACACTTACAAACAGGTTACACCTGTGGCGCGAAAAATTCGTAAATTCCATGAGCACATTTAATCACACTTTGTGTACACTAATATGGATGTGTGAGTGTGTTCATATCACAGATGAGGAGCACAACACACGGAAAATAATTTGAAATGCTTACTTGTTCTTCACTTTTTTGTTTATTAAAGGCTTTATCATTTAAGCTAACTATATAAATGAACATTACCATAAAAATTAAATTACACAAACAAGCAATGACAAGAGTCTCTATAAACTTGAGACATATACATCATTCTTAAGTGACATTCCTAAGCATCAGTGACATTCTTTCCATTTAATGTAAATTGTACTACATTTATTTGTCAACTAAAATTTACAAATGATTAAGCACAGGTAACTGTAATGTGTGAGAGTAATTGTAACATCTGCTTTAAAGACCAGTTAAGTTTTTTAAACAATTTAAATCAAAATTTTGAAGATTATTTTAACACTTTATTAAAGTGGATTGGCTGTGTAATTTACATAGATGTTACAAATTGGTTACAACTCGCTGGATGAAATTATGGTGGCAGTAGATCTTGAAACACATAAAAATACAGGTATACGCATTTCCATTGTTATCTATTCTTATTCTTCTTCTCCTCCTTGTTTATTCCAATTAATCCGGTCTTAACAGGATTATAATAAACTAATTACTTGTGTTAAACCTGTAAGCAGTGACTTACGCCAAATATAAAGACACCATTACATTAAGGGATTTTTAACTAGTATGGTGATATAAAATTTATTTCCCGAGATGCAATACTAAAGAGGGTAACAAATTAATATTATTTACTAGTGTAATTGAAGAGTAATTAATATGTGTGGTATATGTGAGTGACCAGAAAAAAATTACGCAAACAATGATATCGCTCATGTGACAAGGATGATCATGAGTTCGTGATAATTAACCCAAAAGTGAGTGTAATAAAATGGACGCCTTGGCGCGAACTGGCAATCTTTAGTTTGTCGAAAGCAAGCCTGTACCTGTCAAATCGGCACCAGTATAATTACCACTGGCAATTTTGGGCGATCACACACTCAGACTCAAGAAATCTACAGACGACGTTACGCTGCTCGTTTGCAGATCGACATGGACACACACACACACACACACACACCCCACCACACTCACACCAAGACGTAAGGAGGAATTCTGGAGCATCAACAACAACAACACTTAGAGACAACGACCACAGCAGCAGAATCATCATCACACTCTCAGGATTCTGGACACACACAAACGCGCAACGGTAACGACAGATAAACGCAGATGATAAAAAAATTATATTTTATTGTGAAGAAAGCTCTCGAAAAGAACTTAAATATGAACAAATAATAATTAGAGTTTTAAAGTAAAATAGTAGGTAGATAAGAGAGTGTAATTTATCAAAAACTTGTAGAAAAGAAATTCTAATCGTTTGTTGTATTTTTGGGTGTGTCAGTATACGTCAATAATAGATTGGAGGTAAATGTAATATAATTTTTATTTGTTTATAGCAACAATAAATTCATTCGTGAATCTTAATATTATTTTGTTGGTAAATGAGTTGCTATCATTAATTAATATTTCAGTTAATTTTAGACACACAAATGAAAAGAATATAAATAACATGTTTAACAAGTTTGGTTTTTTAACAAGAATATTTGGGTGTGTATTTTTGTTGTATGTTATGAATAGCATAGCAGGTTACAGATTTGTAAAGCTTGTAAAGGTGAATATTTATTTGTATAATGTTTGAAGTTTTAATAGTTAAATATTTTTCTATCAAGTAATAAATCTTAGAATGATTATTTTGAAACGGGTTTAATTAATATTTTATGTCAACAACATCTCACTCCTCTTTAAAAATTATTTAATTATTGTGCAACTACACTGTACATATACTTGACGCAACGAGAAACAAAATCCTGCGACCTGACCGGTGTAATACATATTATAGTTGCGTTGAGAATAAGATAATATATTTGTATAATTGTTGTAACGTTGCAATATACACATACAATCTCGTTTCGTTTTGTTTAAAGTGTCATTATTTTGATTTATTTTTTTTACACTAAGCGTTCTTAACTCCATTCGTAAAAAAATATTCAAACAACTTCCAGGTTGCCATTATAAAATATAAATATTCCAAATTACGTAAGAAATAAAATTTGTGGCAGACATATGCCTGTTTTTTGCACTATGAAACGTTAAACGTGTTCATTACACAATAGCGTGAGCTGAATCTCACTAATGGACTCGCTGCTACGACGTCTCTTTACATACCATTAGCAAACCCGTGTGCATGATAATATGTTTAACTTCAAACGCTTACTGTTTGCATGGATTCTGTATACATTTACACTCATGTATGTTTAATTTGGTTAGCAATATTTGCTCATGCTGTTGAATAAAGAACGTATATAAAGAAACGTTTATAATGTTTTGTAACAAATGCTTCGTAATGGTTAGGAAAAGCTTAACTTTTCCTTTACAAAATATTTTCGTTAAGCAGGTAGGAAATGTAACTGAAGGTATAAAGAAACATTATTATTATTGTTATTATTATATTACTTTGTTGTTGTTATGGTTGTTGAGTTTGTTTTGGTTGTTAAGCAGACGTTGTTCTAGTGCTCTTGAATATATGGCAATTGAATGTAGTGTTTTTGTGTTGGTTGTTTTCGGAGAAAGGTGTGGTGAAAACACGAGAATAGGGCTTGAGAACCAGTGTGTGTGAGTGGTTGGTTAATTAGTGACCTATTATAGGTAAAAAGTGATTATTTGGTGGCCCTAAAGTAGGACTAGGGTATAATATTGTGAACTAGTTAGTAGTTAAATAGACATGTTTGAACTAAGTGTAGAACTGCGCATGTCTACTCAAAATTTTTGAACACATTCATACTACATTTCTAGAATAGTGTAGGATAGGAAGGTAATATTTGAAGACAGAAATTAGCAAATTAATAGGATAGTATTTTGGTACAGGAAACAGCTGATTGAAAAGTCGTCATATTGGTTGGCTTTCAGTACCGTAATTGACCTTTGGTAGTAAGTTTGCACAGGTACAGAGCAGACAGCTGTTGAGGTTAGAGTACCGTAGTTTGGTGCCATTCCCACACATAAGGGAAATTTACCTTTCAGGAGGAAAATTGGACTTAGAATATTTGTCATCAGTGCATCAGTGCTGTATAGGACTTAGTTACTTTTTCTGTAGAGAACTTTGGAAATTTTTGGTTTGTTAATACAATAAGGTGTAAATAGGACTTAGTCATTGTTCATAGTCATCCATAAAGTGTAGTACTTCAGATGTAATCCGAATCGGATTAATTGTAAATTTTTGGTGAATTTTATTTTTGGACTTTAGACCTTTGAGAGCTTAGAGAGATTTTCTTTCGATTTTGTTTTTGTGTATACAAGTACAAAGTGAATAGGAATACTTGCTGTAAGACAATTTATTAAATTTTTGAGCTCTATAGAGAGCTTTAAAATTTGTGTGTGTCGGATTGTGGCTTTATTATAAAGTTGAATTAGTCTAAATATTAGTCATTGCTGTAGTATATTAATATGGAAAACAGTCCCAATACAGCGGAAGGAACGCCGAGCACCTTCGCGAAAAGGTCGCGGGTGCAAAGAACTCCTCCGGGGAGTACACAGAGAGTTGGGGCAAACAACTGCCCAGAAGATGCCTGCAGGCAAGAGCTCTGCAGATGAACAGAGAGTGCCGGACACGAGCAACGAGGGGGAGATGTGGCGATACTGTCGCTTTCTTCTCAGCAGCATGAAGACTGCCACGGACAGGCAGAAAAAATCTCAATGGAGGTGAAATCTGGCGTGTCCAAACTACGGGAGGCGTTGGAAGTCCTCGAGTTCCTGCGAGCACCCAAGCAGGTGAAGGGAGCAGACAGTGCCACACAAACGGAGGAGGGCCAAGAAAGTGGGTTCTCCTCTTCTGCGGGAGGTGGCATTAAGCGAACTGCCACCAGCCCCCTTCCACAGAGGACCACAGATAAGAAGAAGGTAATAGAAGACACACCCTGTGTATGGCAGACGGTGCAGTCCAGGAGATAAGTCCGCGAAGCGAAATGACGGCTACAGAAGAAGGAGCCCGGGAAGGAGAGCAAGGCCCCGGCGACCACGGAGAGGAGGATGACGCGTCCACCGATGGCTCGACCCGAGGCTTTGCTCATCAAGCCTGCAGAGGGGAAGACATTTGCGGAGGTCCTGACACAGGTCAGGAGAGATGGCAACCCGTAGACGACGGGAACTGAAATCAGGTCTGTCCGCCGCACTCGCTATGGGGATGTTCTCCTGGAGTTGTGATCTAAGACCACCAATAAGGAGGGCTTCTGTAAGGTGTTGCGGGGAGTGTTGGGCGAGTCTGCTTCTGTCCGCAGCCTGAAACCGAGGACAACTCTTGAGATAAGGGACCTTGACTGCCTCACAACAGAAGAGGAGGTCCGTAATGCCGTCAAACGCGATGCAGATGACCTGGCTGGGGACATGAGAGTGACGATGACGAAGGCAAACACCCGGGAGCAGAAGATGGCGATTGTGGAGCTGGGGGAGCGAGGAGCTGCTAAACACCTCGAAACTGGCCACATAAATATCGGATGGGTGTATGGCAGAGTGCGCCGAATGGCCCTGGTGATGCGCTGTTACGCCTGCTTTGGTTTTGGCCATCGTCAGGCGGACTGCAAAGGGCACGGAAGAAAGAAGGCAGTTATATGCATACAGTGTGGCTGTGCGGGCCATCTGAAAAAAGACTGCCAAGCAGAGCCGAGGTGTTTCCTCTGCGAGAAGCGTGGTTTGGACTCCGATGCTCTGAAACATGTTCCCTTCTCCAGGGAAACCTGCATAGGAGCATGACGGCGGACGCCCTCCTGGAGCAGCTGAAGCTGGACGTGGGTGCCAATCTTCTGATCATCAGTGAGCAGCACCACGATAGAGAGGAACCGGGATGTTATGCTGACTTACTCGAGACGGCTGCAATCTGGATTTCCGACCCGACCGTGCCGCTTCCTTCAACCCATGGTGCCGGATGTGGTTTCGGGTAGGTGAGATGAGAGGACATCACTTATGTGAGCTGCGACATCACCCTTATCGAGACCATCCACGAATTTCGTGAGAAATTGGACAAATTGGAAG